>PPLR02000069.1:0-10210 GCA_003706535.2 Teunomyces kruisii | reverse complement strand
CAAATGGTTTAGTGGTAAAATCCAACGTTGCCATCGTTGGGCCCCCGGTTCGATTCCGGGTTTGCGCATTTTTTTGCGTTTAGCAAAGGAAGAGTTGGATAAAACGTCCTATTGTGCCTGGAACTGATATATCTCTGTTCGTTGAGTATATTCTTGGTATTATAACTCTTGTTTTTGTTGGCAGAATTTCGAATATTTCATCTAGGTGCCTTTTTTTATCTACGGTGGTTTGTCTCATGTTCATTTTTAATTCCAACGCGCTCAGAACTTAACCATCAAACATGCAACCCGAAGACGTCCACAAAGGTGATCCCGTCCGGTTGGGTTACTATGATCCGTTCAGTATCTATCCATTGATCAAGAATGACCTTGAGGCGAAGTTTCCTCTTACCAACTTGCACTGGAAGTACCACGCTGCCAAACCATTGAAGTCGATCCCGCAGCTTCCAGTAACGTTGGTAGAAGAAGTACCCAAGAAAGACGTGAGCCAATCGCAAGATGTCTATGCCCGTTTTATGTTGATAAAGATCCAGAACTTGGACGTGTATCGTTCACAGGTACGGCCATTGATCAAAGAATGGCTCAAGAACTTGGTGTTGAACAATAACGTCGAATGGATGATCCTCCTATACGTACCGCTGACCACCAAAGACAAACACTCAACCTTGATCAAGACTTCCAGCTTTGATAAATTGAAAATCGACTTTGGTCCCGAGGGCAAAGAACTTCACAACTTGCCCGAGTTCAACCTGCAATCGTTGGGAGGAGAGATCCAGCGCTGTTTCAAGATCAGCGAAGCAGCAGAAAAGGTAGAGGTGTTGGAGACATATAATGAATTGACCATAACGTTGAAGAAGTTGCTTTTGGCCTCGTTCGATGATAAATATCAGCTGTTTACTGCCAGTCTAGCGTCCTCGAAGTCGGTCGACCAGCACATATTCATGTTGAAGCTTCGATTGGCTAATCTTTTGAACGATATGAAATTGCATCAAGAATCGTTGAATTACTACAACGAATTATACAAGGATTTGATTGAATACGCATCCACAAATCGGACAAAGCTTGATTACTCTATAGGTGGCTTACCGAACGATTTAAACAACTTTCGCATTGAGTCGCTTGGTTCCCGATCCAATCTACTTGTGGATGGGAAAATCAACTTGTTCAACATGAAATGCTACATCTTTATGCGTCAGTCGGTGCTCCTCCAAGCTTTGGCACATTTATCTACCTCGGTGTCCATTTCGGCTATCTCCATATCTTCTTTGTTTCAAAAGCTTCTTGTATTCCTAAACGACATGGCAAGATCCTTTCCCGATTCGGATTTAAACGAATTTACCTTTGCAATGATTGACGCCTACTTGAACTTACCTATTTCTATCAAATTGTTGGACAATAGTCGCCAACATGAAACCACTGAGCCTGTTCTTCAGTTGAAGGAAATATTGGAGTTTCATGGCGAGCTTAAACTCTTTCAACGGTCAAAATTGGTCAAGATCGCCGAGAAAAGAGGTTATACGGTTAGTGGATTCAATCAAATATTTGAAGAAATTGACTTTAATAAGGAAAATGAAGTGAAAGAACTCAAGCTCTCGTACCTTCCCATCGTTGACGCTACTCAGACAGAAGAATCGTTCTTCAATTTTTTTGAAAAGCTTACAGAACAAATTATTGAAGACTTTGTAGCATCTGAAAGACCCAAGACCATCGATATGTTAAGTATTGATCTTTCTTTGTTGAATTACCAACGCAAAAATTACCAAGAATCTTTGAACATCCTCCAAGATTCCTACGACTTTTTCATTTTAAACGGCTGGAATTTCATGGGAGGAATATTACTTGAGATATACCTTGATTGCATTGAGAAATTACAACCTGACAATAACCAGTTGATCTTATCTACCTGTTTGAAGCTTTTATCCAGTTTGGTGACAAATAAAAACAAGGTAGGCATAAACAATTACAACTTAACGAAATCTAAATCCCAAATCCAAAACATTCTTGATAAAATTATAGAGAGCTCTTCCAAGATGGATGAAGCTATGGAATTTCCAATTGAGGGATTGTTCGAAGTTGAAGTTGTTCCTTTTATTCAAGCACATGACCTGTCCTTGGATAAATATTTCATTGAGTTAAAGATTTCGAACCCATTCGACTTGCGGTTTAATTTTTCAAACATAGATCTTGAAATTTCTAACCACGACGATATGGCCACGTTACTGTTTGTGACTCAAAACATAAGCATTACAACACAGGGTGTACATAATGCTTTGCTAAGTTCGAATGATTTCCATTCCGGTTTGTTTTACTTGAACAAATTAAATATGGAGTTGCATGATAAATTACGTTTCCTGAAACTGTTTCAGGATTACAATTATGATGATTCTGTCATCAAGAATGGCTCACCGCATAATTCAGAGGTACAGATAAACCACAGTGAGGTGCCGGACTTGTACTTTTATCCACAAATTGAAAAGGTCTGGTGTGAATTTTTGAACCCATCTACAATTGACCTTGGAAAAACTCTGTTGGTGTTGAGAATCCATAACTCTTCCAATGAAATTGCAAATATGCAAATATCTTATAGTTCGAGAACTGAAGGAGTCAAACTAGACACTAGTGAGTTTGAACTCAAATCTCTTGAAGCACACCTGGCTCATAATTTGGACATCCCATTTTCCTATTTTAGTGACAACAAGATTATCAGCATGACAGCAAGGCTAAGTTATGTTGTTGATGGCGAAACTTATACCCATTCGATCGATCAAGGAATCGATACTGCATTGCAAATCTCAGTTTCTGTCCAAGATATTTTCAAGCCAGATTATATTTATTCAAAGTTCCAAGTTGGTACATCCAACCTGAAATCACCAGTGAGGATACTATCGAATGACTTGTCAACGCTGAACAAAGAATATAGCATACACAAGCCCAAAACTATTATTCCCCAATTGGTGGCATTTGGAGACCAGCCTGCAACCTTCTTCTACAAGATAGTACCCCAAAAGAGCTACGTGATTTCTGAGTCTGATTCCCTCGATTTAGTGATTGATTTTTCCAACTTGCATGACGAATGTAAATTATTCTTGGAGAATTCTTTGTTGCGAAAGTTGGAGGAATTAAAACTTACAAAGTACTTATTCTTGTTCAAGTATGGTGTTATTCATAAGGCACTCCTAAACCTCAATAACTATGCCATCAATCGGGTGATCAGCATAAAGAATGGGAAAGACTTGCTTGCAGCAGTCGACAGTCTTGTGGACCATCACGTTCCGACTTCATTGGAGAGACAGCTCCTTAAAGATTTGTTCAAAGAGCTCATCTCGAATCCAGTCCAGGAGGAGGGTAGCGTCGAGTGTTTGATCAAGCAGTTGAAGATTTCTGTTCCTGTGCCATTGTTGAAGTATCTCCAAGTTGTGGAGTTTGACTATAACAAGAATAGTCGCTTTTTGGTTGGTGAGCCAATCAATGTTCTGTTGAGCGTGTCAACATATACTCGATGGTACAACGAGAGCGAATCAAAGGTGGTACTTGCAGAATCGTCGCCCAATGGCAAAATCACCCACCACAGAAAGGAGGATTTCCAGCTTACTATTCAGAATGACGATAACTGGCTCATCTCTGGATTTAAGAAACATAGTTTTACCGTGGAAGCTACGGGCGACAACCAGACCAAGATCGACATGGTGTTGATCCCGCTAAATGTCGGGAAACTATCGCTACCAAAAGTGGCAATTCGGGGCTTATCCGACAACAAGAACTTTTCGATGGATGTTGACGTCAAGAACGGGCTGGAAACCCTCTTGGTGGTTCCCGACTTGGAAAGCATTACCTTTTCATTCTAGGCTCTCTCTCTCTCTCTCTCTCTGTACATAAAAATAGAACTTTTTTGCAACAATTTTAACCAAATGTTGGCGCAGCAGTCGCCAGGCACGTGAGTGGATCTTAGCTTCGGAAGTTGCGCAAAGCGGATCATAACAATTATAGTTAGAAATCTTGTCAATAACGGCAATGGTGAAGGATACAATCTACTACGACATACTTGGGGTGAGTCCTCTGGCCAACGATGTAGAGTTGAAAAAGGCCTACAGGAAGCAGGCCATCAAACTCCATCCAGACAAGAACGGTAACGACCCCAAGGCAGCCGAGAAGTTTCAGGAATTGGGTGAAGCGTACGGGATCTTACAGAATTCGGAATCGAGAGCATTATACGATGAGTTGGGGGTAGAGGGAATGAAGGACAATAAGGTGGCGAGCGAAGCTGCCGACATCGATCCTGCTGAATTTTTCACCATGATCTTTGGTGGAGGTAGTTTCAAGTACTGGATCGGGGACTTGACGATGTTGCAAGAAATATCCAAGAAGGCGGAAGTGTTGGAAGGAGACGGCGATGAAAGTACTGAAGTTCCCACAACAACCGATTTGGCGGTCCACGACCAAAACGGACAAGTCCAATCACAACAACATCCAGAGTTGACATCTGAAGCAATTGAAGCCAAAAAGAAACAAAAGATAACGGCCGAAAAGAGAGAAAGGTTTGCTAAGCTTGATGAGGAGGCAAGACAGGCCAAGTTGCTTCGTGTGGAAGAGTTGTCGAACAACTTGATTTCCAAGATTGAGAGTTATCAAAGCGTAGCCTCCAATCCCGAAGCACTTGCCCAATTTCTGGACAAATTGAAGCGGGAATTGGAAGATTTGAAGATCGAAAGTTTTGGTATTCAATTGTTGCACTTGGTGGGTAAGGTATACCAGCAACAAGCCAGTGCCGCCATTCAGTCTGCCAGAACCTTTGGTGTGTCCAAGATCTTTACCAGTGTCAAGTCGACCACAAGAACAGTCAAGAATGGCTACTCTATCATCAAGACCTCTGTTGACGCACAAACTGCCGTGGAAGAAATGGTTAAGGAACAAGAAGCGTTGGAATTACGTGGTGGAGAAGTCACCGATGCCGAAAGGTACCGCCAGGCCGAATTGGAACAGCTCATCACCGGTAAGTTCCTCGCTGCCGCCTGGGCCGTCACCAAGTTTGAAATCACCGGTATTTTGAACAAGGTGTGCGCTGGGGTGTTGAAAGACAAGAAACTCTCGAGAAAACAAAAGCTTGCCAGAGCCGAAGCCATTGCATACATCGGTAAGGTGATGTCACAGACACAAAGAACCGCTGACGAAGAAGAAGAGGTTAAGTTCTTTGAAGAGATGATGGCCAATGCCACCGCCAAAAAGACATCTAAACAGAGGAGGGCCAAGCCTCAGAACCCGGCCATGGACGATTTCATGAGACGTTATGCTGAGGAACACGAGGAGGAAGAAGACGAAACTAAACACTAATTTGAGTAAAATATGATTTAAGTAATATGTACGGCCTTTGGCCAATATAGAAAAAAAACTGATTTACGCACGAACAATTTTTTTTTGCCATTCAGATTACGAAACAATCGAATCTTCAATACAAGAACGATCCAGTAACACAAGATGAGTTCCTCTAAACAAGTATTGGGCTTGTACAAACAGCTCTTGGAGAAGGCTTCCAAGTTTGACAACTACAACTTCAGAGAGTTTGCAAGAAGAAAGATCGTCGACTCGTTTAAGGCTAACAAATCCTTAAAGGACGAGGCCGCCATAACCCAATTCTACAACGAAGGTATTGACAGCTTGGCCCAGTTACACAGACAGACCGCCATCTCCCAGATGTATACCTTTGACAAGTTGGTTGTTGAACCATTGAAGAAACACAAGTAGATGACCACAGCAAGTTTTCCTGGGTTTTCCAGGCCCCCGGCCCTTACATAACGAAATATCAGACAAGAATACATGGATTATATGAAGGCGAACCAGTAGACAACGTAAATGGGGAGTGATGACCATAGGAGTACAATTACCGTATCTTTTTACAGGGCTAGATGTTTAAAAGTGCAAAAAAAATTAAGCGACCTCGGTGAGGGTCGAACTCACGATCTCAAGATTAACAGTCTTACGCCTTAACCAGCTTGGCCACGAAGTCGTATTAATGAACATTAAATTTTTATGAACTAACCTACCCTGAATTTATCCTTTAAGTAAACAAAAGTGTAAGGGCAAGAAGACGGTCTGAACGCAAGATTGAACGCAAGATTTTGCAAGTCCATATTGATCCATATAGATCCAGGTATTAAAGGTGGTCAACTAGTGGTTTTCAGCGGTGAAGGTGACCAAGAACCCGGTATCAGTCCCGGGTAGCTGGGACCCATTTCATTTGTTTAAATAAGTCATATCCACGCTGGTTCGTCATGTGTGGCCTAAAGTGAAGTTGTGCTGTCTGTTTTGTTACAAATGCAAGCTCGTCTGATCTAACATTGAGCTACATCTGTACCTTTAGACGGGACTTTCCATACTAAGAATTAGCTGCTGCCAACTTATCTAACCTAAAAGATAACATCAATGGGCCAAGAATCTAAAAGAAGGACGTTTCTGCGTGTGGAGCAAACTAAACCTAAATTCCATGGACCATTTCACATTAATCACATCGGACTAAAAAGTGAAATTTGGCACCGAGGATCGGGCAATCTCAATGCAGGCTTCTATTGTTGTTTGTAGTCATGTCTTGGTTTTTCCTTGGAGTTGTCAAGAATAATTTAGGGACCACAAACACAAGGGTTTTGTGAAGTTGAGAGTGAGAGAGCTGATGTTGCTTGTGATCTACTGCACCTCCTTATCTACTTGGTTCTTTACATCGTATAAAACCTCTTTTCACAACACGGTCAATCTGCACGGGCCATTGTGTCATGCTGAGAAGTTGCATAAAGTTAACCCTCTGCTTCATTGGTGCTTGTTCAGCAAATATTTTGCTGCCGCGTATCAAAAAATAATGGATGTATTTGTCATGCTCAAGGATAATAATCGGAGATAAGTTGCTCTCCCTTTCCTCTTCAAGTCTGGTGATGAAAAAAGGCCCTGGTCGATGACAACTTCGCCGCTATTTTTGTTTTGTACTAACAACCCAAACTTTTGTTGCAGTATTGTCCTATGGCAGCGTGCAATTATAGTATGCAATTATATAGGAATCGGCCAATTCCTCTAAACATGTCTGACACGCGTTCCAAGCTATATTCAGTTCCGTTGCTGGACACCCTTTCAGCAAAAAATACCCCCGATAGGAACCAGAACCTTTCGCGAATCCGAGTCATGGGTGAAAAAAATGCGGAATGAGCGCCGCTTTCTGCAGTACCAAGCCCTTATTTTCTTCGGATCTTCGTCCGCAGAGTGCTGCGGGGCCCGTTCTTCATCTCATGTTGGCCCTTGCAAAAGAACTAGACCTTCGGCAAAGAGTTATCTACCAATTGATTCAAGAAGTTTCATAATACCGTGTGTAGATCATCTGGGAAATCTCACCATTTCCGACTATGAAAATCCCTGCTCAATCACCACTTCCACATTATTATTAGGCGACCAACTGACGGTTAGGAAAGAGAGCTACGGGTATCAACGGAAGGACCAGAGAAGGGTTATGCATAAGGCTTTCATGTATGGTGGATTCGCCTAGCTTCCGCGTCAACTTAGCTGCTGCGATACAATCAAAACGTGCCGCCCAAAAGAAAAGTCGAGTATTTTTCTAGAGAACAAATTCCATTCCTTATTTTGCTGACAAAACAATGCAAGAGATTTTTTTGTGGCTGAAACAATACGGCCCATTGCTCGGAGACCCACATCTTCAAATATTTTTCTATCATGAAATCTTTTGTAAATGATTATATTCCTGATTATAAGCCAAAACATTGATTTATTAATAACAATAGGTCGTATTTTTTTCGAAGATTTCAACCAGAAAATATCTTGAAATCGGCAAAAAAGGGCATCCATCCCAATTGGCTTACTCTACCCGGACGGTTAGTTGGGTTAGCTAAGCGCATAAGCTTCGGTAGAAAGGAGTGGGAAATAATTATGGCTCCTACATGGTGACCATCCATTCTAGAGATATGGCGCTGGCATGGAATTGCAGATCAAACTTGGCTAGTTTCAACCGTTGTGTTGTCCCCGATACGTACCATTTTTTGACGCTTAATCGCACACTTACAAGGAAAATTCTCCTAGATATTCATTGTGTTAGACTCCATGGAAGCTAGATACATGTTTGAGCTCATGATACATGCCCGTGTCACCTCTCTAGTCTGAGTAGAAGCATCTTGCATATTTGGAATATTGACACCAGATGCATCTATTCTTTCACGATTATTTTATTATGCATTGATGGGATTCGGGAAAAAAATATTCAAACGTAAGAAGCCAAGGACGCATCAGGAATAAGGGTGGCTCCAATCCTGTTTTATCCCCGATATTTTCTTGGTCTAAGTCTCATCCGGCTCGAATGGAACGGGTTAGGAATGGACTTACGATATATAGGAGAGAATGTCTCTGAGAATTTGGCGGCAAGAGGAAAATGCACTTTTCAAAGCTACTCAGTGTGGCCAGTGTTGCCGCTACCGTGGCCGCTGAACTTAAAAACAATGTTTTCAGCAATTTTCAAGTTGCATTTAGTGGTTCCAACAATAACAACCCCATTTTGCCTACCTGGACCGCCCTGTTGAATTGGAACCTTGCAGGAATCAATCCAGGCGACACCTTCAATTTGAATTTGCCATGTTTCTATACTGTCTATGGTACAGGTACAATTAACTTAACAGTGGGAAACACGGTCTATGCCGTGTGTAACGTGACTCCTGGATTGGAAAATGCCGACTCCACCTTGGCATGTACAGCAAATTCTAACGCCAATCCAAATCAGGTAACCACCGGAACTGTTTCATTTTCCTACTATTTCAACGTGGGGTGGGGAAACGGTGCATATGCATTGCAATGTGCAAACAGATACACCACAGCTGGCAATAACCAAATCAGTATCAATGATGGAGTTAATACTCTTACCGCTACAGCTTTTTTTGATGCTACCGGTTTCTTTGGACTCGATCCAACCATTTGGAGATTCTCTAAAAGAGTAGCAAATCTTCAACTGTTGGGTGGTCACTGCGCTACAGGGGCCACAGTAGCGGGTACTATCGGTTTGACTTCACAATATGTCGCTTTCGATTGTCTGACCTTGGTCTTTGGAATCACCAATAACTTGAACGCTTGGTACTATCCTGAAAGTTCAACTAATCCGGCCGACCAGCCTACTATTTTATGTAATTCAGGGGGGGTATCGATCAATTACCTGAATTTACCAGCTGGATATCGTCCTTGGATCACCATTTCAACAACTGCACCATTCGACGCTGCAGTGATAACTTACACGAATAATTTCCAATGTGCAAATGAAAACCCTGAAACACACAGTATTGAATTTACTTGGGGTACCATAACGGGACCACCACCTTCTGGTGATGGTAATGTCATTGTTAGTAGTACCAGTACCTGGACTGGATCAGGAACCACCCTCACAACTCTTCCATACATTTCTGCCCCCGGTCAAACCATTACAATTATCGAACAGGTGCCAATTCCTACAACTACAGTTACTAGCACCTGGACGGGATCGCTTACCACAATCACCGTCACCGCAACTCCTGGAGAAACCGCTACCGTGTCGATCCTTGAGCCACCTCTTCCAACTGTGACCCAGACCTGGACTGAATCATTCACCACCACAACCACGCAAACCAACTCTGCTGGTGTACCTGTCACCGTCATCGAGGAAGTTCCAATTCCAACAACAACCGTTACCAGCACTTGGACCGGATCTTCTACTACCATAACAGTTACTGCAACTCCTGGAGAAACCGCTACCGTGTCGATCCTTGAGCCACCTCTTCCAACCGTCACCCAGACCTGGACCGAATCATTCACAACCACCACAACACAAACCAACTCCGACGGTGTTCCTGTGACTGTTATCGAGGAAGTTCCAATTCCAACGACAACCGTTACCAGCACTTGGACCGGATCTTCTACTACCATAACAGTTACTGCAACTCCTGGAGAAACCGCTACCGTGTCGATCCTTGAGCCACCTCTTCCAACCGTCACCCAGACCTGGACCGAATCATTCACAACCACCACAACACAAACCAACTCCGACGGTGTTCCTGTGACTGTTATCGAGGAAGTTCCAATTCCAACGACAACCGTTACCAGCACTTGGACCGGATCGCTTACCACAATCACCGTCACCGCAACTCCTGGAGAAACCGCTACCGTGTCGATCCTTGAGCCACCTCTTCCAACCGTCACCCAGACCTGG
>PPLR02000068.1:0-11194 GCA_003706535.2 Teunomyces kruisii | reverse complement strand
ATTAGTACACTATGAACATCTCACCAACAAGGTTGTTAATCTGAGAGGCTTAATCACTATATACCAGATTAATGCAAAAAAACAAGATTTCCACCTTGGTGGGTTTGCAAAATTTGAGCCGTACCATGTCAAATGAAGAGTACTTAAAGAGGTGCTGGTAGCCCTTTGTTTATTTATTCCGTAGCTAAACTTTTATACTAATATGAACGCAAACGAATGGAACGCCAGTGATATCTCCCTTGCAGACCCGGATGTCCCAGACTCGTGGAAAGTGTGTTACATCAGTGGTGCATTCGATGGTAACGATTACAATGGTTCATTGGGTGCTCGTATTTCCTCCATTTTCGTGATCATGTTCATCTCCACCTTCGTGACCATTTTCCCCTTGTTGGCTGTCCGTTTCAAGAGCCTCAAGATTCCGTTGTACGGGTACTTGTTCGCTAGATACTTCGGTACGGGTGTCATTATTGCCACAGCATTCGTCCACTTGATGGACCCCGCATATGGTGAGATTGGGCCCAACACATGCGTTGGTATGACTGGTAACTGGGCATCGTATTCGTGGCCCCCTGCCATCATCTTGGGTTCAGTCTTCTTTATTTTCCTTGTTGATGTTATTTCCAAGGTTTGGGTCGAACAAAAGTATGGTGTTGGTGCTGCTGCCCATGATGTCGACATTGAAGACGCTATTATCAGAGAACAACAACCAGTTGCTGATCAAGAAGCACACGTGCATGTTCACGTCCCCAACACACCACATACCCATGACTTGAAGAGCAAGGAAGACTTCAATACTTACGATAACTCCATTACCGAGTCTGAGATAGAGTTGGACTTCAGAATGCAATTTTCTGCTTTCCTCATTCTTGAGTTTGGTGTCATCTTCCATTCCGTCATGATCGGTCTTAACTTGGGTGCAGTTGGCGATGAGTTCAAAACCTTGTACATTGTCTTGGTTTTCCACCAATCCTTCGAAGGTTTGGGTATCGGTTCGAGATTATCTGCCATTCCTTGGCCAAAGAATCAACCAGCCTGGATTCCATGGGCCTGTTGTTTAGCTTATGGGTTGGTCACTCCTATTTCAATTGCTATTGGTTTGGGTGTTAGAACTAAGTACTTCTCCAACTCCTTCAACGCCAACATCATCCAGGGTGTGTTGGACTCTATCTCTGCTGGTATTTTGATTTATACCGGTCTTGTTGAATTGTTGGCCAGAGACTTCATTTTCGAGGACGAAAAGACCAAGGATCTCAAAAGATTGACATTCTCTCTTGGATGTACAATTCTTGGTGCTGGTATCATGGCACTCCTCGGAAAATGGGCTTAGGAACAACAGTGATAGTTAAGTAGAAGTAAATAGTAAAATATCCCGTTAAAAACATTGATAATTCAAAATATGATACATTGCGTTGTATGTGGACACGAACAATACGTAGTCTCCAAACAGCTTGTTTGATGAAGTGATGGTTACTAGTCTTCCAATGTGCCCTCTATCACAAGTGCCTAGGAAAAATCTTTAATACCACGTGCTTATGTACATTAATCATGATAATCACTGTTGGTAGTAGTGAACATATTGAGTAAAATTGGACTAACACATTGAAGGGTATTCCGTTTTTGCTCTTTCGATACGGCTGGTCGTCCCATTATAAGTCGCCCTATCACCAATCGCTAAATCGATTGTCAAAAATCGTATACTATGCAGCCCTGGTCCTCGGTCCGTGTTTTCAAAAAAAATCACAAGCAATTCACAACATCACAGCTTAGAATCTAACCGGCAGTTTAAGTGCTTTGTGGATCATTCCAGAAATGGTATAAAATGGTATAAGTTATGGATACTGGTTTAACTAGGAGACATTTGACAGCATATCAGTACGACTTCTAGGGAATCTGCTTTTTTCGGATCTGTGGTAGGCCTTGAATGTTTTGTTTATTAGTGATAGTCGGTGGCTGTGACTCCGGAGCTCTTCATTTCATTCAATATGGTTAGTGGATGCAAATAGGAGAATAAAGGAGACGAATTGATCAAACGTGTGTTATGAAATTGATTCCTCTGCTTCCTGACCCACTCAAATAGGACAGTCGACGTCTCTTTTAGTTCTAGCTAAGGGCCAATTGTCAGAAACTTTATGCCATTATTTCCCTCAATATTGACCGGGCTGATGTCTTTGTTGACATGTCTTTTTGCAAGGATGTTGTGCTGCACAAATCAACATAATGGTCGGTTATCAACAGAAAGTGAAGGTGGACCTAAATGAAGAAACATGAGATTCTTTATCAAGCAAGACGATTCTCCCAGTTACTCTGTTTGTCTCTTCTCTCTAATACCTAACTGATGGGATCACATGTATGCTCTTCCACTTTTCTCGAGTCGCCATGAATTATCCTATAGTATCTTAATTTCTACGGATTCTACGTTAGGAAAACATGATATCAACATAGAAAAAGAATCAACCCCGTTCATTTTCCTGGAATGCAATCACCATTCAGTCCTAAGGCTTTCGAGTGATTTCTCAGATCAAGAGGAGGTTCATGCATAGTTGGCAGGAATCTGACAAACGGCTGGAATGAATTTGATCCTCTAAAGTAAGAGCAAATGTACATTGTAGCGATTTCGGAAGAACTCCATAATCGGTCGTTTACGAAATATTCTTCTTTGGTCTTTTATCTTTCCAGTGAATGCACTGTGGTTTATGTGGCCGTTTTAGAGTACAGTAATATTTGCCAAGCACGTATGTTTTGTTGAATAAGCGCTTATATCAGCTCATTTATGTAGTACATATGCATATGTGCTTAAGTGACTTATTAGGTTCTCGGATTACTAAATATTTCTAGATTGAAAAGTTTATTGTTCTCTGCTGAAGATGCTAATTTTTCAAAAATCCGGACAATTTCCCCAATAAAATACTCTTTCTATATCAAATTATGCTTGATTAGATATATAGTTACTTGGTCAACCCAGAATTGGATAGTTCTTGAATATGAACTATCGTATTGTTACACAGGACGACTTTAACTAAACACGAGAGGATGCTATTTAGTGTTGAGGTCTGGATGCGCAAAGAACCAATACCGCAGTACAAAAAGAAAAACGCCGCAGAGATAAAGGAGCTTTATCTAGGCAGATTTCCATTTCAACCATGCAGGTTTTAAGCCATAGCCAATTTTGACAATATTAAATGGCTAAGTTATTTTGTGGTCGTGTAGGTTTGATTGAGGAGAAGGCTTTGGATAATGGCTGAACTGATGTAAGCCTGATTTTGGGATCCGGAAAGGAATTCTAACTTTGGTTGCTACAAGTGTATACTCTTTCAATATACAGGCGAGTTCCTCAAACTTTTACGGGCCAGGACGGATTCACAAGGCCTGTGTGTCGGTGGTTATTTATTGATTGCATACTATTATATTGCTTGCTCTCGTAACCCACAATTGGGATTATCCCGTTAATTGTTACAAAGATCCTAATTTATTGTACAATTGTGGAGTTAAAGTTATCTTTTTTTTGGCATATGTTACTCGGTGTTCTTTACACACTTTGATAGGGCGAGGACCGCACTAAACAATGTCAAATTATGGCTCTTTTCTTGGCATCACCGAATGAAGTGTAAAAGCCACCTTTTGGCATAATGGCTGCAACATTGCAGAATATTTCTTGACCTTGTACAACAAGAAAGGTGTATAAAATGAAAGGTTCGCCTTACTTCAATTTGGAAAACAGCCCCAATGTCCCACAATACTAAGGACACAGCTGTCCAAGTGACAATTTCCGACGAAAAGGCCACTGAAGCCATCAATGCTCATTCAATTGCATCAGAAGAAACAGAAGAAGAGTATGATTATGATGACCCTAAAAACTACTCAACGAACTACATTGACGAGTATAATCCAAAAGGCTTGAGAGTTCCCACCAGGGAAGAAGCAAGAACATTGAGAAGGATCCTTGGAAGTGCCGACTACAGAACATATTTGATTTGTCTCTGTGAGTTAGCGGAAAGAGCTTCATACTACTCCGTCAATGGTGTCTTGACCAACTTCATTCAGAGACCATTGCCAGAGGGATCTCCTCACGGATGGGGTGCACCTCCAAACAAACATAGTTCGGCTAGTGCAGGCGCCTTGGGCCGTGGCCTTCAAGCTGCTTCGGGCCTTACTCTCTTGTTAAAATTTCTTGCCTATGTGGTTCCATTATGGGGTGGATTTGTAGCCGACACCAAGCTTGGAAGGTTCAAAGCCATTTGGATTGGTATTATCATTGGGTTTGTTTCCCATGTCTTGTTTGTGATTGCTGCAATTCCTGCAGTTATTGCACATCCCAATGGTGCGTTGGGCCTTACCGCTATATCTATTGTTACTTTAGCTCTCGCTACTGGTTTAATCAAACCTAACTTGTTACCACTTTTGATGGACCAATATCCAGAAAAAGTAGACGTTGTCAAGGTTTTGAAGTCCGGCGAGAAAGTAATCGTTGATCGACAGAAGTCTTTCCAAAGAATGACCTTGGTGTTCTACTGGTCTATCAACATCGGCGCATTCATTCAAATTGGAACATCTTACATTGAAAGAAGAGTTGGATTCTGGTTGGCTTTCTTGTTTCCTATTCTGCTTTATTTGATCTTGCCCGTGGTATTGTTTTATTTGGAACGTAAGTTGGTCAAGGAAATTCCGAAGGGATCGGTCTTAACAAATGCTTGGAGGATCTTCCGTACCACTTTCAAAGGAAACTGGATTGCAAGATACCGGGCAAACCAATTGTGGGAATACGCCAAGCCTTCAAACATGATTGCAAGAGGCCAATCATATTACAATGCTAAAAAGAAATCCCCTATTACCTGGGATGATCAATGGGTTTTAGACATCAAACAAACTGTCAATTCTTGTAAAATCTTTATTTGGTATCCAATCTTCTTCCTTGCAGATGGAGGAATTGGTTCGATCGAGACGTCTCAGGCCGGTTCTATGTCTACCAAAGGTATTCCCAACGATTTGTTCCATAACTTTAACCCGTTAACCATTATTGTCTTAATTCCTATCCTTGACTATGTGATTTATCCCACCTTGAGAAAGTATAGAATTGAGTTTAAACCTGTTCACCGAATTGCATTTGGGTTTGTTTTGGCTGGCTCATCTCAAATTGCAGGTGCAATCATCCAACACAGGATTTACTCAACCTCCCCATGTGGAAACAGAGCCACTACTTGTAAACAACCTTCGCCAATTTCCGCTTGGCAAGAAATATCAGTTTACATGCTTGCAGCTGCTGGTGAATGTTTTGCGCTGACAACAGCGTATGAATTAGCATATACCAGATCTCCTCCACACATGAAGGGGTTGGTTGTGGCCATCTTTTTGTTCACCACTGCCTTCTCAGCAGCTATCTCTCAGGCTCTTTTGCCCGTGTTAAAGGATCCTTATTTGATTTGGCCATTTGCTGCTGTTGCTATTGCAACGTTTATTGCTGCTGGATTATTTGCATGGCAATTCAGGAACTTGCACATTGAGATGGAGAATGAGCGGTTGCTTAGAGAAGAGTTGGACCGGAAAAGGGAAAGCCAAATCGAAGATGTTGATCAAGAAGCGGCCCAAGGTCATGGAGGCATCGAAAATGACAAAAATTTGGACGCGGTGACCTCTATTAAGTCTGCAGTGGGCAAATAAGATTGTAAAGAATATAATTATGCAAGGTATCTGATTGATATGACAACTAAAATGATGGGTTAACTCTTCATGAAACAGGGGAAGTTAAAAACAGAAGCTACCTCATTGAAATAAATGAATAAATGGGAAACGAGTCCAACCAAGCTGGTGTCAAATAGCTTCAATACATGTTAGATTTTTTAGAAATGAGAGACCCTAAATGTGTGGGTGTTGAGGAACGATCCTCATAGTGAATATCCGTTGGTTTAATTTCGGAAGCTTTACGCGATCGGTTATTTGGCGAATGAATTATCTGGATGGATTGCTAGCAACTGAAAAATACCTCACAATGTTTCAATTATACAATCCAATAAGCCAGACATTTGGAATGATTAAGCGGATCATGGAGCATTCGTAGCTTTAATAAAGAATCTTGGCGCCTATTTCTCGAAGAAAGATGGATTAAAACTACGAAAGAACCAGACCGACCGAGTCCTTTATGCAAGCCGTCCTGTTTTGAATACCCAACTAAGCCTCGTGGGATGAAGCTGAAGCAAAATTTCTTTTCCGAGAGTCGGTTTTAGACCAAGGTATTTAGCCCTCGTACGTATGTAATATCACATGGGCGAAGGAAAGACAATAAACAACAGCCCACAGATTTAGCCGCCCTCAACAAGACTTCTTTTTTCGAAATCGGTTTGGAAGGAGTAATAAGGTTTGGCCAAGTTGTATCTGCAGATCCCCGTCCTGTGTACAACCGCTCTTCGTCTGGGATTATCTTCGCCGGAGCGAAATCTTATTTTCTGACAGGAGTGGGAAAGGCATCTCTACTTGTTTTCGTAACTGGTTTGTAATGCATTAGTAAAGTCGGTTGTATTGGGAAGTTGGAGAAGGTGGGATCTTTCAACCTTCGTATTACTTACTGCACGGTTCAAAATATTAGATCGCCTTCGTCTGGTGGGAAATCCGCCAACCATACTAAAAGTGGTGGAAAGCGCATCGGCGAGGCTCCCAACTGAGTTATACGCAGGAAATTATACTGGATTACGGCGAAAGTAGATCACCACAACGCAGATCGTGTGTAAATCGACAAAACAGGCCAATCAGACACCTGGAATAGCCGAGTAATCACAGTATGGAGCATTCAATTAAAGATTGCCGGTGCTTAATAACTGCTTATCTTGAACACTCTGCAAAAATGCCGAAGTTCAGTTTAAGGTTACAAAATATCTTTAGAGTGCTAAAGGATGATTTTCTAAACAGAAGCTTTTGTATATGTGCAGGTCGATGAACACTAATATTGTTGAAAAAAAAAATAGGAGACAGGATCCAAGTGAAACTTTCTTCACTAATTAGTCAGAGACAGACACCAGAGTTCAGACACAGGTGTATCGTATGATGATTTTAGTACCCGATGCGGGGTCATTTATATTTTTGGGGCGGTTGGAAAAGGTGTCATTCGCAGAAGCGCACGTAGCGAGATTTCTACGCATGGACAAAAACAGGTGCAGAATAAAACACTCGATTTTGGGAGAAAATACTTTCGCGGAGGGTCGTTTATACGTCCGAAAAATAATTTCGTGGAGAGCGATACTTATTTTCAAAAAATAATTATTTTTGGGTGTTTGTGTGAGGGATAATCACCGCAAATATTATTAAGGACAAAAAAAAACATTTTCTAGACCCGAGGATTGACCTCACTGAAATTTTAATGGAAACCAGGAAATCTTAAGGTTATGGTTATACCAGATGGGCGTTTGTGCGAAAATTGTGAGCGCAGGAGACTTGGCAGGCTATGGCGGGTGCACTTATCCCCGAAGTGACGGAAGGACTGCTACATACACAATAGCTTTACACAATACGAGGATCGCTAAACAAGAGCCGACCAAGAGGCTTTGAATGTCGTGAAAAATTTTGCACAGAGACAAAAAACGATGGAGGGGAAAGGCTTTGCCGCTTAACCTTTCGGGAAGTCGTTATTATCTAACCTTAAAATACGCTTAAAGCATAAACCGAGGGTGCGTAAACCCTAACATTGATAAAGGCTTAATGGAAACACAAATTCTCGCTCTTCTGCTTTTGGCAAGCAACGGTTGGGAGACCTTTTAGGGGTAGCAGGGATACGAGGGCACCGTAGAAACTAAACCGAAGTGAAATATTTTGTGCCGATGCCACCGCTTATTTGTAATTAGGTTTTTTAGGCAAAATAGACAACCTTGATTTGCTGCCTTAGGAGCAATTTAGGCGGTGATGCCGTGCATGGACCAATCAATTTATGCTTTTTGAGTACAGTACAATCCATTACCTGAAATTTGCTGGGAGATCCCTGCTTGTCGTTGAGTGGGTGCGTGTAGCTGTATGCAGGTGATGGTTTGTAATGGCCCTGAACCCCAGTGGCTCCAGAATATGCAGAATTGGGACACCGCCCACTCACCCGAAAAAAAATTTTGGTGACACTTTTCAACCAACAAATGCAAAGGAGATAAGCACAAAATATTGTTGATCTCATAGTCTGGATGATCGTCGGCGATTACGTAGCGTGTGCCATCAGCATTATTATCCAAGAAACCAACCAGTTATGATCTACACAATAGTCCCACAAAGATCTGGGCTCGATAATAATTACGTAGTTTGTGTAGTGGACCCCTTCCAAATCGGGAGGTGTGTTCGAGAACAAACCGATTTTGGGCGCCCGCATTGCAGAAAAACAACGTTTCATGGAAAAGCGCTTAACGTAGTTATATGCGGCCCTTGATCCGACAATTGCATTAGCTGAAATAGGGGGGGGGGAGGGGGGTGCATGGGCGACAGCAGACAGAGAAAAATGAAACGCAAGATCGTCGCCCATCAGAGATTGTCGTGCCGTCTCGTCTCCTCAAGAAGGCTTGTCGAATTTTCTGTGTCCGAGGACTACGATCGTTGCACATGATGCTAGTGCCGACAAAAAAAAATGTCGCGCACACTCGTAATTTTGTAAACCGCCGATCTCTTGCGGCCGCCTTGTTTCCATGCAACAGTCGTCATCACAAAGATGAGCGGTTGCATGAAGTAATTCTCCCTACATAACCTATTTTCCGACATTAACCCCTACAGCAGATTCCACATAACTACGGTTTATAGACCTAGCGAACCCGCAGAAAACCAGGTATAGGGAACCGCAGTAGTGGAATCCGCCGAGGAACTCGAAATTCATTGTTCCAAAAATAGGATCCGCCAACGATATTATTTTGCTCGCTTCACCGTAATGCGACTGCAGGGAAATTTCATCAAAAGTTTTTTTTTTGCCAGAAAATAATGTTTAATTTTTTTGATACCTGCCATGCATGGTTTCTCTATTGGAAAGGTGACGGTTGAAACTAAAATCTTAGCTCATCGCACATACATATGCCATATACGCAGAGGGTTTGTAACTCAACACACTCCTCAATGAATGCCAATGGCTGCTGTTTGTTTGCACCCCGGTAGCTCACACAAAAGGTGGCCGATCTTGCATTCTCAGAACCGTAGGCCCCCACCCTTGCTGCTTTGGGCTCCTAAAACCCCATTGCTTAATGCGGTAACCACAACAGGAACAATTGGATCCATGTAGATCACAGCAATGCACTCTTACCTCATGTTTTACTTTTTATTTTCTACATTATTATTTTGAAGATTTCTTTTATAACTTGGGAAATATACGTTTTAATCAGGAATAGCGATATTATCCGGCCAAAATGTACCCATGACCAGGCCCCCCATGGGTATAATAAGAAGAAGCGATATTCCCATTCTTTTAGACCTGAAATTTCCATTCTAAATTCCAACAATATAATTCCCTATGTTGCTATCCAAGCTTGTATACTTGGCCACAGCTGCTTCTGCAGTCGTCGCTAAACAGGTTACAGGTGTGTTCACCAACATGGAGTCCATAGTATTTCAATCAGGCTCGTCGCAAACAAGCGCCATGCCTTTTACTCCAAGTTGGTTGGCTACTGTGGACTGGGCCATCAATGGTCAAACCGTCAATCCTGGCGACACATTCACATTGACCTTGCCATGTGTGTTCAAGTTCACAACAACAAACAACTACGTCAACTTGAACGTAGGTTCCACCGTCTATGCAACTTGTAACTTGATCGGTGGTGAAGTCATAACCACCTATTCCCAATTACAATGTACTGCTTCCAACAGTATCAATGTCAACACCAACGCTTCGGGTACCGTGAGCTTTTCCTTCACGTTCAATGCCGGAAACTCGGGCTCCCAAAACGACATGACTTGTGCATCCATGTACACGACAGGCCCAAACACAATTACCTTCAATGATGGTACCAACTCCATCTCCACCGTTGCAAATTTCGCTAGTGGCGTTCCCAACGGAAATGCTGACACGGGAGTATACAGTGCTAGACTTGTGCCTTCGTTGAATAACTACCAATTCTACCAATTGGGAGGAAACTGTCCTAGCGGATACACCTCTGGCCAGATTGGGATCACCTTCTCAGGCACAGCAGACTGCAGCTCTGCCCATATTGGTATAACAAATGGTCTCAACTCGTGGTATTACCCAAAATCATCATCAACGTTCTCATATACCGGAACTTGCACATCGAGCGGCTGGGTTGTTACCTATTCCAGCATTCCTGCAGGATATCGTCCGTTCATCGATTTATCCGCGTCCTTCTCCGGAAAAGTGACGTCGACCCATACCAACATATACAGATGTTCCAATTCAAACTCCAACCAAGGTTCAACCTCGACATACAATTGGGGAACTTATAACAGTGGTAGCTCTGGTTCCAATGGTGGTGCTGTTGTTCTTACCACAGTTACCTACACAGGTACCACTACCGATGTGACAACGCTCCCCATCAACACCGCCCCCGGGAATACCAAAACAATCCAAGTTCGTGTTCCAATCCCCACCATTACTACTACTACTACGTGGACTGGTGTTGGATCAACGACATCAACTTATACCGCAACCCCAGGTAATACTGCCTCTGTAGTTGTTGGAATTCCCGTTCCAACAACTACGATCACATCCACGACTGGAACCTTAACTACAACTATTACCCGTTCGGCTACCCCAGGTCAAACCGGTACCGTCATTGTTGAGGTTCCTACTCCAACAACGACATTCACCTCCACGTACTCGGGATCTGTTACCACAACCGTTACCATTCCAGCTACAACGGGTGGAACCGGTAGCGTCATTGTTGAGGTTCCTACTCCAACGACGACATTCACCTCCACGTACTCGGGATCCGTTACCACGACTGTTACCATTCCAGCTACAACGGGCGGAACGGGTACTGTTATCGTTGAGGTTCCTACTCCAACAACTACATTCACGTCTACATACTCGGGAACCGTTACCACGACTGTTACCATTCCAGCTACAACAGGCGGAACGGGTACTGTTATCGTTGAGGTTCCTACTCCAACGACGACATTCACCTCCACGTACTCGGGAACCGTTACCACGACTGTTACCATTCCAGCTACAACGGGCGGAACGGGTACTGTTATCGTTGAGGTTCCTACTCCAACGACGACATTCACCTCCACGTACTCGGGA
>PPLR02000067.1:0-12664 GCA_003706535.2 Teunomyces kruisii | reverse complement strand
AACAACATCTCCAGATTCCGTGGATACAGATCCGTCACTGTTGGTAGAAGTGAACGTGGTGGTGTATTCCGTGGATGATGGGTTAGGGAACAAGGATGTAGTTGTTTTCCATATTCCATCCTCGTTTGTTATCACATCAACAATACCACTGTCTATCTCGGATTGTCCCTTGCTGTTGATTGTGGTAAACGTCGTCGTGTACTCTGTGGATGATGGATTAGGGAACATCGAAGTGTGGGTAGTCCATATTCCGTCCGAGTTGGTCGACACATCAACAACACCGCTTTCCTTATCTGGAAGCCCGTCGCTGTTTATGGTCCAGAATGTGGTCGTGTATTCCGTGGATGTTGGCCCCGGTATATCTACAATTACTGTAGCTGTTGCACCAGGAGTTGCTGAGATGGTGGTAGTTGTAATACTTGTTCCGGTCCATGTTTTTGTTATAGTGGTAGTAGGAATCGGCACCTCGACAATTTCTGTTGCTGTCATTCCTGGAGTAGCACTGATTATAGTTGTAGTCGTTTCTCTTCCTGTCCATGTACTTGTTGTGGTCAATGTTGGAACCGGAACTAGAACTTCAATTGTCTTTGTATGTTGTATAGATGAATCAAAAGGAAGAGTTGTGACTTCAGTAGTGGAGCCTGAATACGTTACCGTAGTTACAATAATGACTTCTCCTCCGTCGGAACCAGGACCGTTAATTTCGTCAGCCGCCCCCCAGCTTGTATAAAATCCTGATGAAGTTCCTTTAGTATCACCCAAGCACCAGTAATCATTTTGATAGTTGACCAGCATGGAAATACCGTCGGCAAAAGTTGCCCTCATGTCAATAAATGGGTGATACCCAGGTGGGACTTGACTGAATGTAACCGTGTATGCTTCAGGTGTACATGTGCCAATATATAGGAAGGGAACTAAACTTTGTGGATACAGCCAGTCATTTAGCGTATTGGTTATCCCAACATGTGTACTGGAGCAATCTATCTTACCATTAATCTTTTCTATTCCTAACAGGGCATTAACATATCCACCAACACAATAGTCTCCCAAGAGGTTGAAAGTTATATCGTGCATTGATGTTATTCTCCTGGCTTGAGCGATGTGCTTGGTAAATCTATTTGGGGGCATGTTAACAACGTAGCTAAGCAGATTTTTACCGTCACTGAGTATAATTGTGTTATCTCCAGCAGTAAATGCCTTTGAGCAGGCTATGTCATTATCAGAGCCAGTAAACCCCCTATTAAAAAGAATGCTAAAGTGAACATTTCCATTGACACTTATTGCATTGGTAACAAGATTGGAAATTGTACATTGCAATTGGGAAAATGTTGTAATCACTTCACCGGGTACAAGATTACAGGTTGCAAAAGTTGAATCACCAACACTCAAGGTGGTACTGCTTTCAATGGTAGTAAAACGGTAAACACAGGGTAAATTTAACGTGAAAGTGTCTCCTGCACTAACAACATTACCATCGATAGACCAATCTAAGGAAACCGTCCAATCTAGATTATCTGTTGAAACCATAGATTGGACTTTGGTAAATATACCAAAGACTGGCTTACCAATTGCAATACTGGAAACATTAATCAAGAATAATACTATAGATAGTAGCATCATTGATTCTTTTCCAGTGTTGGGGATATAATGCCTGATTTGATGTCTTGACGAAACTTTTATAGGCGGCTCGAAATTGATTTGGCAGTTGCCTTTGTGGAAGATTTTTGCTCTGTGATGCAAGTCTAGACGTGCCATTTCATTAAATCATTGATGTAACCCACTCTCGTTTAAACATGAGTAGTTCTCAACCTAAAATTTACTGTAACCCTCTGCTTATTCAATTGTTTTAGTGACACAAAAACGGCAGTGTTCGGAGAAGTTGCATTTATTTTTAATGAATGAAGAGAAATTGACCAACGCATAACGTTGTAAAATATGTTAAAATCGGGAAGTTCTTACAACTTTGTGTACTTATTCCTAAATTTAATTTAGTAATGAAGAATCGGTTGCCAAAAGGGCCAGGGGTACTACTTACAGAAGTTAAGTGTAGGGACTTCAATAAGAAAAAAAAAGGATGATAACTTTGGAGTTTTTTTACACGCTGGTTACAATTCCTCTTTGACGCACATGCAACCCAACTACGGAGAATGACCTCATTGTCTTAAAAATGGTGGTTTATGTCTTTTCTAAGGGATATTTCTCCGACTACACCTAAACTTAACTGACGCACACACGTTAATAATAGAGAAGTTGAACCAAGAAATACGATCAATACGATCAGATTTTTTTGTGCTGCTGAGCTGGTAAATGTTCAGAAGTCAATTGACACATTACGTCGCTGCACTACATTATGCGAATTGATTCTTCCAGAAAAAAAAAATTCCTCTCTTTCGGGATGCGACGAGAGATGTAGTTACTCTTTAATAGTAGGTTTCCGTGATCCTAAAATTTGGTATGAGAGCAAGTATCCACCATCTGGAATTTAGAAATTCCTATTAGAAAAGAAGCATATGTAAAGTCTTTTTGAGACAACCGGGATAAAATCAATTAATATGACTATTGCCGATTTTTTTTCCATGTCTCACCAGCAAAAATGGACATTATTCTCTAGTTTTTTTGATGTCACCTGAGCCTACATGAACTGCCCACGGAAAAAATAGTCTGAGACTGTCACCATTATGATGACCTGGTTTGAACCACGAGGTATTGTTCATGAAAAGTTTCTATTCTTGAACAAGGCTGAACCAACTTGGTATCAGGTAGGAGGTTGATGGCATTAATCTGCGGGTACTCGGCTCATTTAACACATTGATCGGAATTCCGAAACTCACAGGGTCAAGAAATGCATGGATGCAATGGTAAGGAATAGAAAACACGTAGACGAGGACTAGGTTCAGAGTAGAAAGCTACTCTTGGCTTTATAAGAGGGTTGTAATAATCAAGCCATCTGACAATACTTGTGCACCACAAGTAAACTATAGTTTAATCAAATTAGTAAATGATGGCTTGATGTGAGGTGTAAGCTCGCTTTCTAATTCTATACCCCCTTACTATAGGATTGCTGAGAAAATGTATGTTGTTTTTCTTAGCATCTAGTTGTGCGCCTCATTATTAAATTGTTGGGAGGATGATTTCCCGCAATGCTCTATGTCCAATTATTTTGTAATTTCTTCACCAGTGAGGAAGAATTCTTGGATAATTACAGGATATATCCATACTACCCCAGGAATGAATGAACATGCATCCATCACCAAAATTGTCTGACAATTCTTCTGGCCGCAGACATGATATACTTCGTGAGTTGTAGATCTTTGTCTTATACTAACCTTTCCTGTTCCTCAATTCTATGGTCATATACATAGAGCCCTAGATTTGGGGATGGAATCTGGGAAATGAGAACGTTTCGATATTATTGTGAGTTTCACCGCCCTAACTCTATTGAGACAAGAAACACGAAGTATCATTCCAGATCTTGAAATAAAACACGATGTGGGGGGGGTAGTGAGCCCGAAGAGTATACAGAAGGGGATGACTATTCGCAGGTTTGGTTTTCTTCTGTAACCTAGCATCCTAAAATCACATACACTGTTGCTTCTGAATATATCCCATTTTCTACCGTTGCCACGTATCCACTGCAAAAGATGTATTTGGGGCTTTCACAGCTCTTGGTTATGTTGTGAGTAAAGGATATATTGAAAAACCGTTTGAACCATATTGGGAAACAAAAGTTAGATAGGTTATCGAAGTGCAACAGATTGATCTGGGGGGATTTTTAGATTATATTTACCGAGTGTTTATTCGTTCCCCACCAATAATCGCAGAATTTACATAGTGGAGGTTCCGATAATTATGCATATTGTGACTTTATTGGCCGCATAACTGCAATGATTGCTGAAAAAAAGATGTACAGCAACAGACCTGGTTCAATCTGATACTTATGAACAGGGTTTCATTGTTTTTCCATTAATATTCAATGCTGGCGCCACTGGAAACGATGGAAACAATAATGATTTGAATTGTGTTTCATACATTGCAGGAGAAAACATCATTACATTTGGCGATGAACAAAACACAATCAACGCCACGGTGAATTTCGAACCGGGCCTAATGATAGCGTTTACTTCGCTAGATACTCCCCTGATTTACCGACTACTCAATTTTACTTTTTGGGAGCTGATTGTCCAAGTGGCTACAAATCCGGAACGTTCTTTGTTGACATTTACAAAGTAGGCCTTTGGTGAAATGCGGTCCAAAAGGGGGTTTACTTCAAAGCTTAACCTTTGGAAATTTGCAACACATTATGAAATCTTCACCAACGAGTATACATGTATGCGTCAGTTCAACTATACTTTCAGAAACGATGGGGCAGGTATTCGTCCTTACATCTCGTTCAAATTGTCTTCTAAGCAAGTCCCCGTATGTTCTATTTTCATTTGAATGTCAGGATGGAACAGTGATAGATAATGAGAGAGGTCGTTGTTGAAAACCCTACTTTTGAGGGCACACCCACTCCTTCGCAATTTGATGAATATCTTACCACACGCACCTATTTAGGTTCTGTCACCACATCAAGAACGTTTCCCTTTGAACCGACTGGTACCAGGAGCGTTGAAGTGCTGGTCACTATTCCCACTGTGACGACAACAACCACCTCATCGACCGGATTAGTAACGACCTCAGCTACTATAACTGCCTCTATTGGAGATACAGCAACGATTATAATTGAAGTTCCTTCATCATCCTCGTCTAGTGAGAATGGTTCGTCTTCTTCAGATGATTCCTCCATTACTGATGAGCAAACTGTTTCCGCTGAGCCAACCAGTTCTGATCCCACGAGTTCTGATCATACTAGTTCTGAGCCAACGAGCCAACAAGTTCCAATTCGAGTAGTTCTGATGATCCAACAAAATATGATGAATCAACTAGTTGCAAGGTCTCAACGCTCACGAATAGTAACTGTCGTGATTGGAATTCCAAAATAACAAGAACCACTACTACCTCCAACCTACCATGTAAAAATGGTCTGTGTGGTGGCAACAACGGCTCCAATGGCTCCAATAGTCTGCCAAGTGGAAAGAACAATAGGACATTATCTCAGCATACCAATAACCAAAATGAATTTGGAAAGGGTTCTTCCACACCCTCATGTACTAGTCAATCTGTGTTTGTGCCATCTGCTTCAACCTATAAAGGTTCTGGATCTTTCTCAATACCTTCCATATTATTGTTTATTGTTCACCATTATCTTGGTAACTTTGGGTATCTTTTAATGACTTGGTTGTTGTCAAGAAAATGAAAGCCATATTGTTTTCGTGGCGGTATTTTTGACCATATTCTATATTTCGTGATTTCCACTTACTTCTTTATACTATGAAGAGATCTGCGATTACGTTGCCCTATTTTCACTTGTTCGTCATTTAATTAATATTGACTCTCAGATCGGCTAGTCAGCAATGTGTAGCTCTAGTTTTTTGTTTAATTTTCCAGCGGTGGCAAGAACAAGATGATATAAAACTCTCGACTTCCTGGGTGGATGTATTGCTAAACATTGATTTAAGGAACCGTGTGTTATCGCTTGTTATGAGCCGAAACGGGAGACGTGACCTCAAAAGACGTTATATCGTGGGCGGCCCCGGGACACAGACAAGTAAAGGGTAGGTATCCCAAGTCCAGGTTTAGATCTGATGGACCTGTTCTTCTGAACCTTGCAATTGAAGGCAGATTGTGTGTGGGAAGAGGATCTGTAGGAGACAAGGCTGTTCCATGTTGAACCGTACGGCCGCAGCCGGTGGTTGGTGGAGAAGCGCCCGGGAAAACATCGGCAGCAAGTTACCTGGCGGAGCATCTATCTCCTGTGACGGATCGTCGCTGTCCCTGACGGTGTGGTCATGGTGATGGTGTGGAGCAGGGCGCGGTTTTGCGAGGCGGCTTTTTCCGGTGCACGCCAGTTCGTAAATTCGAGGCGCATTCGTCCCCAAATCTATTCTTGGAAGGAAAAAAGCCGCCGCCGCGTATATCTTGGAGGTAACGCCGTCTGTCGTGCCACGAAAGCTATCACCAACTGCCCACCACATGCAGAAACTCAGACAACGGTTCATCGTGGTGGCCATGGTGTTGTTGGGCGTGGCCTTGGCCGTCGGCTTGGGCGTCGGCTTGGGCGTCGGCTTGGGCGTGGGCCTCCACCGCTACCAGAAGTACCGTCCACCACGCGACCCCATCCCGTTCTTCTACCCCAACAACACCAGTCTCAACACCAAGCTCTGGTTGCCGGCCGTCAACCAGACGTGGGACTACCAGCTCTACGAAGTGCCGGACCTGTTCAGCCCCGAAATCGAGATCTACGGGCTCGATCTCTGGGACACCGACGTCGCCACCATCCAGCAGCTCCACGCCGACAACAAGTCGGTGGTGTGCTACTTTTCTGCCGGCACCTACGAAGACTGGAGGAGCGATGCGTCCAAGTTCGATTCCCAGGATTTGGGCACCCTGCTCAAGTCCTGGCCGGGCGAGAGCTGGGTCAACATCAGCTCGCCGGCAATCCGCACCATCATGGCATCCCGCATCCGCCTCGCGTCGTTGAAGAACTGTGACGCCATCGACCCCGACAACATCGACGGCTACTCCAACAAGAACGGCCTTGGGCTCACCCGCAACGACTCGGTGTCGTTTGTCCACTTTCTCGCAGAAACCGCCCACTCGCTCAACCTCTCCCTAAGCCTCAAGAATGGCGATGACTCGTTGGTCAGCCAGTTGGTGGACGTTGTCGACTTCTCCGTACAGGAGCTGTGCCACCAGTACAACGAATGCGAGACCTTCCGCCCGTTCATCGACAACAACAAGCCTGTGTTCAATGTGGAGTACCCCAAACCCGGAACCAGCAACAATGACGACGTTTCTGCCGCCGTGTACAACAAAGTCTGCTACGACCAGACCTCCCAGGACTTCTCCATCATTTTCAAAAACATCCTTCTCGATTCGTGGGTCCAGGCTTGCCAATAGAGTCCCTCGTGTTATATGTCCTTTATGGAATATGTTCCTTATCGCTTCGGTGGCCTGGTGCCTATATCTTAGTGTTGTTTCTTTGGTGTTCTAGGTATCGAGAGCTTTAAACTGATCGCCGTTGTGTGCTGGCGGCTCCCGGTGATTCCGATACACGTCACTTATTCAGTTCCTCATCGCTCGAATGAGACCCCACTCTCAAATGTAACTTGAATCTCTTTCAGCTGGTATCTTATTCAACCAAATGGTAGGATGTTGCTAGTTTCCGTGTTGATACATTCTTTCTCTTGTTGCATACTTGGCCATAATACTAATTTCGCCTCATGGGAAAATGCGGTCCTGGCGTCTCCCTTTGCGGTCCTGGACTTTATCCACACTTGACATTTGTCGACTTGATTCTGCCACAATTGGAGGTATTAAAGCCGTCAACTTGCCGCTCTAATAGTTTTTTCTGTACTGCAATACGATAGTTGTTATATATATATCTCAATTGTATTAAATGATTATTGCAGGGATTTTGGAAAAACATACATTTTGAAAAGAGTAACTGTAAAAAATGGTAGATTGTTAAATATCTCCAACAACCTATCATAAAAACATTCCCATCAACACATTATATGTAGCAAACAAGCAATAAAAACACTTTTCTCAAGTAGCTAAAAGAATAAATTTATTAATTACGTTGTTTGGACCGTATCAACAGCCCCCAGTTTGCAAAAGGATATACCATCATGCTCATCAAAGCCATTACTGCGGTATGGATGTTTTTGAAACGTATTTACTCTCAAAGCCTATAGAAATTCTGCTGGAGTGGTACATTGTAGTATTTTTCATGGTGACAGAAGAGCCTCAAAGTAAACAAACTTGAGAATCTGAGTCAGACGTGTTAACCTATGGAGTTTGCATTGATAGGATTATGACTCTCAGAGTATGACATACCGCAACGCCACGTGCTATTATAAAAGGTTCTATGGTCTAGCGGTATGACGTCTCTCTCACTCAGAGAAGGTCTCGAGTTCGATCCTCGATGGAATCATTTTTTTTGCAAGAGGCGCAGCTACGCTTATTCAATCAACAGCTCTTTTTAGGTCAACTCCGGCGATAATTTACAACTTTCTAAATGAGCCCCTACGTATAGCGTCAGATTTGAACATTCACATATAAGCGTGACAACCTACGGAAATATTACAGCCATATCCTTGGAATTTTGTTCAGTGGCCAAGCTCCCGGATTCATTTGTTCAAACATGCACAATCAAAATGATCAGTCAGAATAATTTTCAACTATTCTGTCATCTGGAAAATAATTACAAATCCAGATGCATGAATGTGTCAAACTGGGCCTAACGGTCAGGTGGCAAGTCAAACTCACCGTGACACTTGGTCAAAGTATCGTTATACTGTCGGCGGCTGCAAAGAATAACATGGTGTGAATGAGTGGGAATGAATGCTGCATTCATTTATTATTCTGCCACTAATATTCTCTTCACGGCAACGACTTCTAATAATTGTAACATTCCCATTTCAGACTGGAATAGCGCCAGCCATACGCACACAAAAATAATATTCGGAGTGCTGTATTAGTATTGCAACTCCGCGCAACCGTGGGTAGCAAAGTACAACTACATCACCAAAGAGTAATGTATGTTACAGGTCCAAATCCAAAGGCACTCTAGAGTAATTGTTTCGAGTGCAACAGGATTCATTGCACAACACGTTGTGAAAGCCACTCTCGTCAAAAGCCTTTCTGTTATTGGTACTGTTAGATCCAAAGCTGAGGGTAAACTACCAAAGAAAAAGGTTAACTCAGACAGATTGCTGTACAAAATCGTCCCTGCCATCGAGAAGAAAGGAGCTTTTAATCATGTGTTGGAAAGCCATCCAGAGGCCACTGTTTTTCTGCACACTGCTTCTCCTGTCAACATGGATGCTAAAGACGTTCAAAATGAAACGTCCTGCAATTGATGGAACCAAGAATGATCTCAAGCCATTCAACTCCATGGTCCCCAAATTAAACGTTTTGTAATCTCCTCATCCGATGCAGCAGTGTGTAACGAGGATGTCAGCTTCAATGGCGAGATTGAGAAGTTAGATGAGAACACTTGGAACCCGATCACTTGGGACGAAACATTCATCGATGTCACACACGACAAAAACCTTTGCTGAAAAAGCAGCTGGGAGTTTGTCAAGAATGAAATGCCAAACTTTCCTCTATCCACCATCCCATCGTACGTGTATGGGCCTCAAACATTTGACCTGGATGCCAAAGGTACGTTGAACTATTCTGCTGAAATGATTAGTAAATTGGTAAAGCCTAAACTTGACAGTAAAGTACCAGATTTTTGGCTCCAGTTATGTTGACATTAGGGATGTTGGTGTTGCCCATGTTGTTGCGTTTGAAAAGGAGGCGCCAAGAACCAGAAATTGATTCTTTATTCAGCCAGTTTTACCTATCAAGTTGTGCTCAACGTCTTCCATAGGCATTTTCCACATTTGGGGAAAAGGCTCCCTGTTGGAAACAAGGATGACGAAGGAATTTCAAGGATGAATATGATCCTCGACAATCAGAAGACGAGAAATATCTTGGGTTTCAAATTCTTTGACCTTGAAACTTCTGTTGTCGATACCATTGAAAAGGAAGCTAGAAGTAACAAGGAGTTTCAAGGATTGATGAATTGAATTAACTTTACGGACCAAATTACTTGAGGGAGTTTGTTTGTTTACACACGGACAAATCTTGTATTTGGTGCTGCATCTGATATTTAGCACAAAAAAATCCAAAAATACTTCAATTTGTTTATTGCATAGATCTCCCAAAGCAATACAACCTACGTTGTTATCACACTCTTAATAGCTAGGCATAATTGTACTTCCACATTGCCATGCCTGTTCCATATCCCATTTAGTACACAAAATTAAAATCCAACCTCTTATTTCCAACATCCCGTGTTGTCCTGATGTATATCTCCTTTTCTTCAGCGGTGAAACTTTGCCAAATAGCCTCCTTCTGTTTGTTTCGTCCGATATAATATGCTCTCGCAAGTATGCAAGCAATAATGGCTAAAATGGAAAAATAAATCAACACCGAATTGCCTCGGCGATACAATGGAGCATCATCCTCTCTATATATGTTGCTTGCAACGATACTCGCCGATTGAGAAAACATATTGACCAAGGCAACAGAAACAGCTCTTGATCTTACCGAGTTTGAATTGGAGGAACACCAACTCACGGTAATAGGGGAGGTGGGAGGATGTCCCAAAATTAACGTCAAAAGTGCAAACGTGCCCCATATATCAACCTGTGCGTTGGTCCATAGTCTCAATGGGACTAGTGTCACCAAAATCCACCCTGGGATTATTGCAAGCACGAGGGCCCGAGCGTTAGTTCTTCCCGTCAACCAGCTAGCAAAGAACATACTGATAATGGAAAGGATATTGTACGGTATTGTAAGGGCATTTGTGACGAGGGTGCTGAAACCCATTTTCCGAAGCAAGAGCTGGAGGTAACTCAGAATAGGGTGTGTTCCAATATCTGCTAGAAACCGAACAATATACACAGGTAGTAGATCCACATCCAAGAGTGTCTTGGATAACTCTCTCAAAGATACAGGTTCCCTGTTGTTCATATCACCCTTAGTAGGATCATCACGCAAGACTCTATTGACGACGATTTTCTCTTCTCTGTGGGTGTACCATCCCTGCTTTCTATACCAGGTCTTGGTCTCGACAGCCGAGGCCGGCATCTTGAAGAATGAAACGATTCCAACGAGAAGAGTGAAAAAACCTTCAATCATGAACAACCACTTCCAGCCCTCAGGGATAGCAGCAGTCTTGATCTTCAATAATGCAAAGGCAAGCAAACTTGACCAAACCTCAGTCAATGGATTGGCAACATAAAATAGAGAAACCCGCAAGGGCATTTCTTTCGAGGTATAGAAATAGCTTAGCCACAAACAAACTTCGCATATAAAACCTCCCTGCAAGGCACCTAACAAGCCTCTTGTAATATAAAAGCCCGAAGCATTTGTAATAGCTGCCTGGGACATGGAAACTATGCTCCAAAGGACCATTTGTGTGGGAATCCAGATTTCGGCCCCAACTTTCTTTGCGATCAACTGTGAAGGAAGTTCAGCTAGCAAGAAACAGGCCAAGTTAATTGTTTTGCCTAGGTTTAACTGATTTGTCGTCATCCCCAAGTCATCTAGAAAATTGTCAGAGAGCGCCTGCTGCAAGTTACTTCTATCAAAGTCCAACGCGGTGAACATTATGAAAGCCCAGAACGTAACATACCAATCATTTTTCCACACCACGCGCTTCTCTTCAGAATTCAGCCAGGTGAATCTGGGATCGAACTGATGTCGACATTCATACCTGGTTCTCTCATATAAATCACGATAGTATTCCGCTGTCACAGGATCCTGAAATACATGAGCTTTTTCACCCGCTTCCGAATCAAGATCAATCTCTTGTTCCTGAATAGAATAGTATTGGTGCTTGGAACCTCCCTTTAGTATACCTAGTGCCATCTTTATAGATCGCCCCAACAACTTCAACATTTCCTTGCTTGATATATCATCTTGTTTCGTTCGCATTGCATCATTCGCAGCCATACTCCACAATTTGATTCGCATCAATTTCGCTGGATGACGTGAGCTGCACTGTTGCAACTAGCAACAGACAAAAACTTATGGTTACACAGTTGACTAAGTACGTTTAAATTCTTGGGGATCTCTACATAGTTTTGTTCTGTTATTGATCGAATGAAGATCGGATCTGTTGATAAATGAAAATTATTGAGGCGATTATGATTATGAAATGAATTATATAATCACAGACAATTGTTAATTAAAACGTATTTTTGTGTTTCGGGGGAAGTTAACTGCTTAAAATTGAAGTGTAATTTAGAATGGTATCCTATTATAATATAAAGAACGTAACAGTTAATAAGGTTTTACTCGAGTTTTGAGCAACGAAGGACCCCTTTATATATCGCTAAATTCCTCCTAAACAAGATTAGCCGACAGGGGCTAGAGACGGGTGGTGTAACCGAGTGGCAAAGAAGATCTTGTCAAACCGCAATTTCTACTTATCCCAATTAGTCAATCCATCGTATCTGCAATGTGCTTTTCGTTGTGCTGCGGAGTGTGTGAATAATGTATGCTTTTGCAGCCCAAACAAATTTCAGTCGTGCCCCCACCAACATCTGAATTAGGGATCAGCAAGATCCGCTTAAGATACATATCCTGCATATATGAGGGAAATATTATACAAAAGCGAAAACAAAATAGTATTGACAGACTGAAAAAGTATTAAAACCAGGAATAAACCTATGGAGAAATGAATAAAATGCCGACCATTGGTTGCTCATAAGATCAAATCTACGAGCAGTGAACCCATTATGATCTCATCTAGCCTAAAATTGGTATTGGATCAAAAGAGAACAGAAATGACAGCGAAAAGAGCGACAAATATACTGGAATCAAGGTAAAGTGTGTTAGCAGCAGCTTCGGAGTTGACTGACACGGTAGATGCTGAACCAGCGCCACCAGCGCCGCCAGGACTGCCAGAACCAGAGCCACCAGCGCCGCCAGGACCGCCAGAACCAGAGCCACCAGCGCCGCCATTACCACCAGTGCCAGAGCCACCAGCGCCGCCATTACCACC
>PPLR02000066.1:0-14310 GCA_003706535.2 Teunomyces kruisii | reverse complement strand
AAAGATCAGGACCGCCGTAACGTAAAAGATCAGGACCGCCGTAACGTAAAACAAAGATCAGGACCGCCGAAACAAAGATCAGGACCGCCGTAACGTAAAAGATCAGGACCGCCGTAACGTAAACAAAGATCAGGACCGCCGTAAACAAAGATCAGGACCGCCGTAGGGCCCAATTTTTTTTTCTGTCATATATCGCCACCTTATGGCTATCCTCAACTCAAGACGATTCATCCCTAGAAAATATTTTTCGCCAGTTTTATCTGAACAGTATTGTCAAAAATATTGCGCGCCATATTAGTGGCACTTCAGTTGTCTAATTCTGCATATTCCCAGAAGGGATGTAACACCGAGCGGAGTTAGTTAGAATTTAGCAGGGCGTCTATGCACCATGCCGAGTGCGGCTCTGTCGTTTGTCTGCGTTGACATAATGTAGCCTGCTTCCGCCCTCCAGACATTACGCTATCAATCTCCCAGTAGGGTGGGTTGTATCAAAACACTTGTAAAGTTGTAATTGCACATCACTTATACAATCAGCAACTCCAGAACAGTTCTGACCGTCAGATACTAAGTTTTCCAACTAAAACTCTTCTTTGATAGGCAAAGTGTATTTACGCCTTACTTTTTTCATTCAAAGTGCTGAAGTAACGTTAGCAAAAAAACGCAATAACTCATGACTTCTTTTCTGTTTATTTAGGTTCCACTGCTGTTAGATCGCTAATACTTGCATAAACTATGTAGTGCTCTATGTATTTTCCGTAGCATGCCCGTGTAGGAAGATAATACACCACTTCAGATATCACAAAATCTATTCCCCCAACCCATACGACGGAAATGGTTCCTACCACCATGTTAATCAAGTGGTTGGGCTTAGGAGAATAACACACCAGCTCACATGATAGGGAATGATTCTGTGGGAGTTGGTACCGTTTCTATGCTCAGTGAGCCTATCGAACCAAAAGATGGCGTTTGTGGGCTGGATGTTAATATTGAGGGTTTTGAGGGCAGAAACGTAAACGACAGCAAGTCGGATCCCACCAAGCTTCCTGAACTTGTCATGGTTGAAGTTGGATTAATTAAACTCGTTAATTGACTGCTTGAATTGGTCCATGAACTAGATGATAACCAGGTTGAAGTATCAGAAAAACTTGTTGATGAACTCGTCAACCTTGAAGCTGAGCTAGACGAACTCTTCAATTTTGAAGTTGCACTGGTCGAACTCTTCAATTTCGAAGTTGCACTGGTCGAACTCTTCAATTTTGAAGTTGCACTGGTCGCACTCGATGATGACAATGATATCAGACTAGACGAAGGAAGAGGGGGTAAAAATCCGTTTTCTATAGTTACAGCTCTGGTGGAATTGTCAAGAGTTGTCCGGATGTTACTATGGTTATAGTACTTCGCACACAAATCTTGTCTATAATTGGGTAGATTTCCAAATTCATAACGGTACATTGTATCATTTTGATTTCCCTCTTCATCGTAGTAAATCGGCCAATATTGAATATACCTTGTGTACGGAAAACAAAGATGTGAATTCCCAGAATAGTATTCATCAAAACAAATAGTATCCCCGTTCATCAACCCAGTTTCTTTTGGGGTCGTCCAAGTAGCAATTTCAACAGCTAACTCGCCAGTTTCATCATCTATTAAATTTCCCACCCAGGTATTCGATCCATCAGTTTCGTTATGGTTTATACGTTTGACTTCACAGATATATGTGTGATTGAATTGCCATGGCCACATCACTGCACAAGATACACCTGCACCATTGTCGGCACCATTTGAACAATTTGGATGGTCCAGGGTGACATTTCCAAACCCGCTAAAGACAACACGGTTGGGCTGTTGTTTTCTAGGTTGGAGACCGATATATCCGGGTGATTTCCAGCCATGAGGATATCCCTTGACAAAATAAAAGGTGGTAGCGTAGAACCAACTTGTTACCACCCCTTCTTCAACCCTAATCTTAGACGTCATTCGAGTGAAATTACCTTTGGATGGAGTCCTAAGGAACCAATCAACCCGTGCCAGAGAAACATATTCAAGAAAGAATACGAAGTAAAAGATAATGATTTTAAAAAGCATCTTTGGTTTCAGATAGTTGACTGGGAAATTCAATTGTATTTATGGGCTCCCGCCATCTACATGAATGCCGTGCCTGCGGGAATTACAATAAGCATAAGCATTCGTATTGGATTTGAAACTTGGTAGTTTGGACATGCTATCGGGTAGACTTACACTAGCTTCACACCCACCAATAGAAAAAGAGCTTGTAGGAAATTTTATAGCCGGGCACCTACAAAACAATAGAGTAAGAATTCATTCTTCCAAGCCACGATCCCCACATTTAGAGTGAAATTCATTTCAGATATGCGCGTCCTGATCTTTGTAGATCCTTGTCTTTTCACAATCTTCTTGAGCGCCTCCAATCTTTGATAGAGGTTCTATACATACGGTGCGACGATTAATTTTATGGCTGCGTAGGTCCGCATTTTTCTATTGGGAGTATGGTTGGTTCTTTTGTAAAGAGCGCGTTGATGTTCGCAGTTGACAACGTGGACGTGTGTCGCCCCTGTAGACTCACAAAATAAAAATTACGTGCCGCAACACGGTAGGATGCATGTTGCATTACTTCTTTAAAGACGGACTTGTTATTTTTTAAAGACGGACTTGTCACACTATTTCGTCAAAGGCGGGCTTGTTCCATTATTCTTTTGTTGCCGGGCTTGCTGCAACCGCTGAGCTGAGAGCATGTAACATTAGAATAACAATGTACTTTTTGAGTAAATTTAGATCCTTAGTAGTGTCCCCACTTCCACAACAACTCACCTGAATTCACCAACTCTCTGTCGTTGTTGATCCAGGGAGCACCAGAGAGCAGCATTGTCAAGGCTCTTCGAGGCAACGACTTGTTAGTAGTAGACGAACTTGGTTGGATCAGAGCCCCTAGCCCAGAATCCTGTTTCAACTTCAGCGTCGGATAATGACTAGGAGATCGTCAACTTGACATCGTGGTTCTTTTCGTTCTTGTCAACAACGTCCGTGAAAGGGCTGAATCCAAAAACGACATGGGCCCTTGGTGTACCCTCCACCTTTTGAGCCTCCGTTGGATGCATGTCGTGACAAAGTCCCAGTCTTCCAAGTTATCACCATCGCCTTTGGGGTCGGTGGAGGCGTATCACTTGTTTTCAGCATTCAGGTTCACGGATCAAGTCCAAGTCGGCTTAATCAGAGCCCAAGTTGGCATATGACTTTCCAACGCTGGCAGGGCAGCCCGGAGCTGGCCGATAGAGGCCAACATGGCAGTACTAACATTCTTCCCAAGAGATTTCCACGTCCTTAACGTTTCTGTCAACGAGCTGTTTGTTTCTAATGGCGGCAGTGGTGTCAATTCTCTGTAGCTGGTTGTTGGAGGTGGCAATAACGGCTTCGTACCCCTGTCCGTTGGTGGACTGCAACGTTCCTAGGCAAGTTGGGATTGACTTTTGTTGTGAGTAGATACAGTGGGGATCTCTACAAGCGTACTTTATTGATTTGCCTATGACTAGGCATCGTGGGTCATTTGCCGGAGAAACAACCACGTCAATTGTGATTCAAATGTTTTTGGAGGTAACCAGGGCACGGAACTTGTCTCCTGCATTTGGTTTCCCGTTGTAAGCAGCGGAAAGCAAATGCGGAGGCGGCGCGGAATCTGGCGACACAGCAACATTAGAGATGGGGCCAGGGATCGGATAATGAGTGCAAACCCTTCAAGTGCAGGCGTTAAGGCAACCGCCGAGATCTGGCGCAATGTTCCGCCTCGCAGTGTCAAACTGACGTATTTTTTTCCGGAGCACATCCAGGCTGCAACTTCGACTGCAAAACATTAAGGATGCCCAAGCTGTAGAGACGGCGCATCCAAGGGTATAAAGACCCCCGAGTCTCAGACACTACACTGGTGCATATAAGTAATGGACGACTTCGATTCCATAAATGGTAAGTATCACCACCCGGGCCCACTCCGTCTAACCGCAGGATCCCAACCGTACCACCAAGGTATTGGCTCAGATCATCATCCCGTCGACTGTCCACTCTGCTTCGGCAGCTCTCACCATGCCGTACATGTGCAGTGTGGCCAAATCTCTGACGCAAGTGTATGTTAAAGTGGTTCCAAACCAGCGCCGTGGCGTCACTTGCGGTGCCACGCCGGTTGTGCCGCAACACAAGATCGTTGTGGATCTTATGGTCAGAGCAATCGACTTAAGGTTTAGTTGCGGAGCAACTGTTGCTGTATATCGCAGTATAAATAGACACCGATGGTAGAGTGCATTGGCAACAACACACCATGGTTTCCTTACACGCAAACAACGATCACATCACCCTCAACAACGGCACGGTTATCCCCGTCGTCGGGCTCGGCACCTGGCAGAGCGATAACGGCGACGAGGCGTACACCGCAACCAAGACTGCCCTTTCGTCGGGTTACAGACATATCGACACTGCTGCCATCTACGGCAACGAGGAACAGGTCGGCAGAGCCATCAAGGACTCGGGAATTCCCCGAGAAGAAATCTTTGTCACCACCAAAGTCTGGAACACTGACCACAAGCGCGTACCACAGGCGCTTGAGACGTCGTTACGCAAGTTGCAGTTGGACTACGTCGACTTGTACTTGATCCACTGGCCGGTATCGACGGACCCCGAGACCAACGTCAAGTATGCCGACTGGGATTTCGTCCATGTGTACAAGGAGCTCCAGAAGGTGTACAAGACTGACAAGGTACGTGCCATTGGCGTGTCCAACTTCACCAAGAAGCACTTGGAGAAGCTCTTGGCCGACAGCGACGTCACCGTGGTGCCTGCCGTCAACCAGATTGAGGCCCATCCGCTCTTGCAGCAGCCGGAGTTGGTGGAGTACCTAACGGACAAGGGCATCCACCTCACGGCATACTCGCCGTTAGGGTCGTCGGGCGCTCCGTTGTTCAAGAACAGCACCGTCAAGCGCATTGCCGAAAGCAACGGTGTCGAGCCAGCCCAGGTGTTGATTTCGTGGGCCGCCCAGCGCAACACCATCGTGTTGCCCAAGTCTGTGACTGATTCGCGGATCAAGTCCAACTTGAACACGTTCACGTTGTCGGACTCGGACTTTGCGGCCCTCAACGAGTTGCCAGCGCTTGAGGGCGGCGAGAAGCGGATCAACGATCCTTTCCATAGTTTTGATTAGAGAATGTGAGTCTGTTTACTGATGCCAAACCATGATAGATGGGAGCCGAATTAATCAAATTCGACGGCTTTTGGCTACTCTAAGTACGTTCTTACAAATAAATAAGGTGCTTAAATCATTGTAACCCTAATTCGTGGGTATTTAGTTTGATTGGGGGCGGGCCAGGGTGGTGCTCCTTCCACCAAAAGTTGCTCTCGGATCGGTGGCGCTTTTATGCAGGAATTTTGGTCGGATTTCATCATGATTATCAAAGAACATTATTTGCTAATTATGTAATGAATTATATAATCATTAACAATAATTTAACAATAAGATATTCTTTGTGTCGGGGGAAAGTTGACTACTTAAGATCTAAGTGTAATAGTAGAATGATATCCAACTTTAAAGAGGTAAACTGTTCAGATAAGGTTTAGTTGAATATCGAGTAACGAAGGAACCCCTTTGTACATCGCTAGTTCCTCGTTAACGAGATTAACCGACCGGGCTAGATCATCGGGTGGTGTAAGCGAGTAGCAAAGAAGATCTGGGAAAACCATCAATTATTTCTGTTTATCCCAATTAGTCTATCAATCGTATCTGAAATGTGCCTTTCGTAATTGTGGAATGTGTTAATAATGTGGGATATTATGTATGCTTTTGCAGCCCAAATATTATTATGATCGTGCGCCAACCAATGTCTTTTTCTGGGGATCAACACATCCCTTAACAAGAGACAACAAGTACGTCTCAATTCCCTTAGTAAATGAAAAATTTCGATTTCCGAGGTCCTTGAAGAAATGTCGGTAGTATCTTAAAGTGATAATGAGATAGAATTCCAAACCTTCTTGCCGATGGACGACACAGCAGACCGGTTCACCCATCTGAGGGTAGCTGCCTTCCAAGAGCTGATCTTCCGCCCTAGAGGACCTTCCCGTCGACGAAACTAAAGAGAATGCCAGATGGCTTATATTAGTTTAGTAAGAGATCTCCACCATTTCTCTCGCGGTGGTTTACAGGCCAATCTAGTATGACTAGGGTCTTTTATTGGCATTACTGCCGATCTCGGTATTGGCAACACAGGGTGTGAAATAAAATGTTTGTTTCTACCCATCAATAGGCAGAAGTCGAACAAGCCAACGCGGTGTGGATATTTGTCCTTGAATGTTGGTAATTTTCCTTGTCTACAGTTTGTTTGGATGGAATGTTGTTTAGGTGAGCCTTTGGACAAGATTGGTACCCTGACTCCGTTGTTTACAGGAGAGATTATTATGTTTGCAGACTTACTGCTCGTTTCTAGAACATTACTTCTTGATAATTTGGTATTCTCAACTTCTGAGAGGGCAAATATTGCACTGTCCTAGTTTTTACTGAGTTTGGCCGTTTGTTCTTACGGAAGCATTCATTGGCTTGTTCTATCGGTACAATAAACGCATTGGTTGGGTCATCCTGTTGCTTCCTGTTACAAATAGCATATGTCCAAGTTGAATGGCCTTCAGAATCTTGGCATTTATGTGTTTGTTCTGTTTCTTGGTCTCTCGGTTCTTGTCAAGGACAGAATTTAAAAGAAGAAAGAAACTGTAGATTAAAGCACCACCGAAGAATGTCTAAGAATTTCTTGAAGGTGGTTTTCAAGGAAATTGGCTTTACCCTCTTGAAGTATGCGTTGTTGTGTCGACTAGTTTCTTGTTACTTTTGGACGTGGTTTCTACGAGTGCCGTTACGACTTTCTATTCCACATGAATGTTGCTTTTTTGGCAGCTTTCTTTCTATTGCTGTCCGGCGCCCCCAGAAACATTTGAACCTTGAATACGTTCACCATCTTGTTTGGTATCACTTCTTCCCTCGGTTCTGCCTGTATATCAGATTCGCTCCCCTGAATGATCTGAAAAGGTTTGAGCTACTGCAATGTACTTTTTCCTGGGTCTTTTGATTGCATAGGGAATGTTTTACTGATCGCAGCTTGAAAGGAAAATGGCCCGTTACCAAGATTCTGATGTGTGTCGAGATGAATTGTCCCTTGGGAGTAAGGTATTTTGAATTTCGACTTGGTATAGACGTTTCAGATGGAAATAGATCATGTTATTTTCATGACTGTTGATGTTAAGGGTAAGTAGAACGAATTTAGTGTATAATTATGAAAATTTACTCAAGTTCATAAATATTGGAAACCGTGTGGTACAACTTTTAATGGGCCCAGCTTTAGAGTAAAAAACTACTCAAATATGAACTATTTCTATTAAACAACGTATGGCTACTGTTTTCTCAGAATTATTCCCATATATTGGACATTTAGACCAGTTTCTTTGCCTAGATTCATCGAGACAGTTCAATTGAGACAAGACCAGGACCGCAACAACACGCTACGGTGCACATCCTCTAAACTAAGGTAGGTCTCAAAAGACAGGACTTGATGGGAATACTAAGAGTGAGGCACAAGTGGTTTGCCAACGGCGTCATCACAGTCACGAATGGTCTAAGTATCACATTCAATCGCTTATACACCATATACATTTGAGAGGTCTTGGAATGACAGACCAAACACAAGTAAAGAGCAGAAGGTATCAAGGTGGCCACATTTTATTTGTTGAAGTCATCGGTCCAGTTAGGCAAAATAATGGTTTGATACCCTTAAGCTTGCAATCTTCGTCCACATTGCCCCCATTTCCGTTTATTCGACAAGATGCTCTCAATTCATGGAGTTGAGTATTTCATCAACGGGAATTCACAACTTGAAATAGCAAAAGAAATTAGACAAATGGCACGCTCATTGTTGAACAGAATAGTCTTACTTCATTAGCAAATTTCAACAACATCTGCTGCAGTATAGAGTACAACCCGGCATGGTTTGCAGCGTTTTTAATGCTTCATCCTGAAACAGCATGTAATCTATATTTGACAGACCTTGGGCGTCTTGATTATGGCCTCTCATGCAAATTATTTCTCATTATTTTCATGCACTCGTTCCCACTAGGCGTGAATTCCACGGTTCGTTCTCTTTTCTTCTAATTCAACCCGGTTGATTATTGCTTGGCGTTCTTAAGGTTCACAATGCCAAGGTCTCTGGAACACACAAGGGGTAACAGAAATAGTCACCAGAAAGCCTGTGTCCTTTGCGTTCTCGTCAATATGTGTACACCAGGTCAAAATGCTGGTCACCTGTTTTATTATCATATTACATGTCGCTCCTCATTTCCCCGATGATTTTGAAGTCAAAATGTACCTTTCCGTCTATGATTTAACCGGCCATGACTGCAAGCTTGAATTGAGAATTGTTTGAATATCTTAAAGCATATTTTCCGGCTTTGGATTGAGATTCGAACCAAAATATGCTAGAAATATCAACATCCACTATGATATGGGTAAATTTGACCTGTTGGACTTCAAGCATTGCGATCCATCTCTCCAACACCTTGTTCAACTTGAATAATTGCTTTAAGTAACGATTAGGTGGCGCTGAACAAACAGACTTATAACAATGGAGAGATCAATTCGTTACCTTCGATCATGAATTTGGAATTTGGGATGTCAGAATACTAGTTGAGATAAATCTAGCACACACTTCACACATATCCGTAAATTCGTTCCCAAGCACCAAGTACTTCGTGATTACAGCTGTTTTTGGATAGCAAACTGAGAGATTTGTCAATGTAAACAATGAGAAGAAAGTGGGCTCACGGCTTGTGGAAAAATAGGAAGTTGTTTGGGGATCTAACTAGTTGATTCTAAAAACAATAGTCATGGTGAAGAAAACTAGAATAAGAAGCTGTCGAGTGCAGGTGTTTGTATAATAAAGTGTAGTGGGGTCGACTTGTGTTGCATGGCGAGTATGCGTTTTGTCGTGCGATTACCATTTGAGACGTGTTAGGAGTAATCATTGCCCAGATTTTGTTTATGCTTGCCGGTATACATATTGATTAGAATTGAAGGATGGAACATACGGCAGTTTGGAGGTATGTGAATGTTTTGAAGGAGCCAGCTTTTTGATTGAAAAGGTGATTTTAACTGCAATCTGGCACATCTGACATCGTATCCATTTCTCAAGGAGAGAACGATGGATCGAAGCCCCTTTTGTCACCTTCCGCTACTAGTTATTGATAATGAATAGGCGACAAAAACTGTTACTGAGGTTATTTTTGAAAGCTTGCCTTTTTATCAAGCATCTCAGCGCTTCCCCTACTCACTGTTACATAGTTACAGCGATTTCCTACAATAAATCTGTTTATTTGGTGATAGCCGAGCTAGAGTTGAGTACTAATTATGTCGATACTTCGAAAGATTGAAGAATTGAGTAACCCTGTCTAATCAGAGTGGGAAATATAGTTGTCCTACGCACTCATCTGGCCAAATTGAAGGAAATTGAGCGGGTTTTCAAGGCTCATGGATGATACTAATCAATAGAAGTTGATGCTGCATAACTCAGATATTTGAAGAAGAGTCAGGAATGGCAATTTGTAAAGTAATGCTGGATATACAATTTGAATTTCACGCTATGGCTGGCCAAGCGGACCCAGCTCACGATACTTATTCGGTGTCATACCAGGGCCCAATATAGGAGTGTTCTGGGTGTGTGACTCCAACATCACTAAGGCTCATACCGAAATATTGGGCATCAAGATAGGAACCAAGGAAATGCAAAATATGTAGTCACAAGCATCTTTTGTCTTCAAAAAAATGATGTCGTACGGCAACGTTAAGTTGAAAAATTGTAGAAAATGCATGGTGTTCCATCATGGTGGCGTTACCAGAACTACGGGATAGATGTTTTTGTACGTACATTTAAAACTGATCACAAGCTGTTAAAAAGAAACAAACGGTACCAATATAAAAGGTGGTACTCTCAGCCCTGATTCAAGAATTCATAAAACAATAGTAGCTTAAGTCATATCTGTAAAAGAAAGGTTGGACATTATAGCAAGATATTCTTCAATGCCAACTTCCTCAGCATTGGTCAACAATCATTGAGGAGGAGGAGGAGGAGGAGGAGGAGGAACCAGACCTTCACCCAAGATTAATCTAATTTTCTTGCACTTACCTAAACCCTTAAGGTTCCTAACTTTGTAGACTGAACTTCCTGGAGACATTTCGCAAGCCCAGTACTCAGTGTTCCGTTTAGGAGCAAGGCTGTCAGCAAGATAATCACCCTGCAATCCTTTATCGTGATTAGCACCACTGTATGCATCAACAAAATAAAAACTCCGAGTTTGGGTATCCCCGTATGAAGCACGTACCATATCTCCTGCGTCGTAATCAACATACACAGTACCCGAAGTTGGAGACACACCCACAAGGTCATTGTTGGAATCAAGATGAAATTTTAATGGGTCTTTTGTTGGTCCAAGCTTGAGTTGACCCCCATTGTATAATTGGCCCAAGACCTTGTTGCCTTTCACCGTCACCCCCGTCAACGTTCTCTTGAAGGCATCAGCTTGATCAATCAATACGGTAAATGTAAGAGCTTTAACGATAAGTGGTAAATACTTCATAATGCTTATTAAAACTTACCCACACATTATTGGTGTCAAACAGTTGAATTTATAGTTCTTAGATCGTTAATTCTTGTAAGAGATAGATATTTTGAGTTTGAAGCTCCGAGGAATTCCGAGAGTAAACACCGCCCGGTGTTACATTTGAAGTAGGTGCGTTTAATGAAGAACTGGCGGGTCAACTACGATTCAATTTCTAGTTAGTTTTAATTCTCTCTAACGGTCATACTTTCATTGTGGAGTATTTATAAGTCGTAGAAGTGATTAGTACCATTAGTATATATAAGTGTCTGAAATTTCATATACTCTGGCTCATATTTGGGGTAATACAGACTGCACATTCCAAAACTCTTTACTATGAAGCTAGGGTGCCAATAAGCGGATTATTTGATTATTCCCAAAGGGTCGAATGGATACTCTCGGAACAAGGATATTCATCATAAGGTTGCAAATGCTGGTCATGTTATAATCATGTTTTCAGATAATATCATGACACCAATTATGGTTGTTTAATTCTTTATATGTCTACGTAAAACTTTGCTCAGAAACATGCTTTCATATTCCTGTGCCTAACAAAAATCGGACACTACCCCAGGAATAAAAGCTAAAAGGTGATATAGACCTGGAAATCATGATTAGAAAAATTCTGACGATCATGAGATCGGCCAAGATAATTGTTGATAATAATTCTCGCGAAGTCTTTGTTCAAGATGCATATTCTTGTCTATTTGAACAAAGAAAATATTCTTGTTGCAGTATTTCTATTAATTTTGGTTTTGTGCTACCGCAACCATGCCAGCTGCATTTCAGCAATAATTCAGATATTAGTAGCTTTGCATGTTATAAGAGAGGTCTTACAGGGGTTTCGTAAAGGCAACTGTAGCGGTGAAGCAGAAACCGTCTCTTAATTGTAGTATATTCCGTACGTATTTTCAAAAACTGCATATTAATGTGACCTGTGGTAGTAGAGGGGATGCTAACCCTCACAAATGTGGCTGCAACCTGCGAGTAGCGTGACAAAAAAAAATCTTTAGGGTAGTCCGGATAATATACCAGTTCATCAAAATAGACATGTCTCTAGTTTTGTAGGACCTCCCTAATCAATTATTGATTTGGATCGTTGTAGTGGATTCATTAATGAAGAACATATTAATACTTTTGAAGATATGAACATGAAGTGAGTTACTCTCTTGATTCTATTCAGTAATATGCAGCGGTGACCTTTATTGGAACTAGTGCCATATCATATTGAAGCACGATTACATTAAGGAATATAGCCGAGTCGGTAGTCGTGGATGCAACATTATGCAAAATGCTTGTCCATGTACCATGTATTTAAACTTTTCCACTTAGTAAGGCCATCCATGGATATTCAATATAGAACAGTCCGTCTTCTGGAGTTATTAGTAGCATCACGTTGTAGAAAGAGACTGCTTCCCTTTACGATACTAATTACTTAGACTTTGTTTATCCTTACAATCACTATTTTTTCCGGCTGGCACGAACTTGCAAAATATAGCTTAAAAGAATCGGAATATGGAACCGCACTCTCGGGTACAAACTCACCTCGTAATATCAATGAACGGCGTCATTTTTGGCGTATGAATCTACCTCGGTTACAATAAGGTCTTTTTCATTTAGGGGCGTTCAAATATGCCACGATATTTGTAACTCTGCCGACAAGTAAAAACCCAAGCAAACAATGGTTTTGCCTCGGTATCACGGCGAATACGACAATTGAAACCGTCAACTACCACCAAGAATACTACTTAAAAACTGAAACATCAAACACCAGTATAGCAAGAATTGGTAGGGTGATCATTTTGACTGATCTTATTGATTTTCAAGCGTCAAAGTTGTTTTTGAACATGGGATAGTATTGAGACTACTAGAATGGTCAAAATGGATGATATTGAATAATGTTGAGAATACCGCTACCACCGGCGGTTTAATTTGCATTGGCACAGCTGAACCCCCCCCTCCTATTGACAAATAAAGAGGGTCAAAAGTTCAATAATGAAGTTATGGAAGTTGACAGTCAGAGTTATTGGTAAATATTATCCCAAAATTGTTGTATTCGTCACAGCACAAATCCGAGATAACGAGATTCTTTTATAGTGGGAAATTACTACTGGTCTCATCTCAAACCATTAAGCTTAAATTTGAGTATAATTTTGAATCTATTAATTCCTTATAGTTAACCAAATAATTGCAATGAAAAATAAAATATACAACGTGAAAGAAAGAAAATAACCGTCAAATGGCCACTGCCATTGATAAAATAAATCTCTAAGATTTAGATATTAGAAAAACATGGACATTAAGAAAGCAAACGCTAAAGCGAATGAAGATGGAACTGCCAAGGATGCAGAGCCAGCGAGTGTTGATAATTGCGGTACTTTGCTAGCGGTGCTTTCGGAAATCACACTTGATACAAAAGTATTAGGAGGGGTATCGTTTCCTGAGGATCCTTCGCCAGAGGCGGAGACAGTAATGGTAGGTGTGTTGCTGAATGTATGAACAGGGTCAACAGTGGTTGCCGGATTTGGCATTTCGTTGGTACTGGCAAGACTATTACCGCTATTATTGTCGCCGCCATTGTGATTGTTGTTGACACTGCCAACAGGAGATGTAGTGGATACAGTAATAAATGTGTTGGACAGATTCTGAGGTTCACCACCGTTGTTTTTACCGGTTGTGGAAAATGTTGTAAGGGTTTCTGCTGTAGTGGAGGTTGAAATGGTCCCACCGTTGTCAGTTGTCAATGCGGGTGCGCCAGTAGTTTCAGATTCACCAACAGTCGAATCCAGTGCGGTGCTAGGATAGCTTCCTGAGGATGAATCTCCAGAAGGTACAAGATCACCGGAGTTGGACGACAAGACATTACTTGCGAATCCTGACGAACTCAGAATTGCAGTTGGAATACTGGTCACAATGATGGAATTAGTTGTGGAAACAGACCCGTCAGATCTGCTAGAATTCCAAGGAACACTGAAAGAACTGAAAGACGACGACTGAGGAGTGACCGAACTGAATGTAATCGATGGAAAATCAGAGCTCGATGTCTGGTTTGACGTAGACGAACTTGAGATAATAGGAGGTTCTGAACTGGAAGAATAGCTTGTCACAGAGCTACTTGAAATCAACACGGTATTCGAACTAGAGCTGATTAATGAAGAACTGGAAGTAACGGACGAGTAATCAGAACTAGAAGATGAAAAAGTTATCTGGGTCGAACCTGAGAAATCGCTTGTCGCATTTGAGGAGGAACTCACAAAAGTATCAGTCGACGTTGAAACCCCTGCAAGACTTGTCAGGAAACTAGAACTCGAATCACTAGAACTCGTCAACATCGGGACCTCAACAACAACAATTCCTGTCTCGCCAGGTCCTGCTGTCACAGTCGACGTTGTAGTTCCTTCTCCTGTCCAGGTTTCCGTAGTCGTAAGAGTAGGGACTGGCAATTCAACAATCACAGTTGCTGAATCACCAGGTCCTGCTATAACTGTCGACGTAGTATTTCCTTCGCCGGTCCATGTTATAGTGGTTGTGAAAGTAGGAATTGGTAATTGCACGATCACAGTTCCGGTTTCACCAGGTCCTGCGGTCACGGTCGACGTGGTGGTTCCTTCTCCTGTCCAGGTT
>PPLR02000065.1:0-14457 GCA_003706535.2 Teunomyces kruisii | reverse complement strand
GGGGGGGGGGGGGGGATGGTGGAAGTAGTGGAAAGCAACAGATGTGTGGTGTGGAAAGTGCAGCTAGTGTCTTCAGGGAATGGAAGCCACGTTAAGTACTCGGAGTAGCGCCTGACGGTGCCAAGGTCGGGCCGTCGTCCTTATATAATGAGATGGGCAATCAAGGTCACGGTGCGCGAAATGCAACGTCGTCGACGTTGCATTTTTTCTGCGGTTGCGCCGATGCAACGATGTTGCATGGAACCTCGCCGCGGGTGCCATCTGCCCCCCACCACCACCACCACCACGGGATGCAGCTGGGTATATAAGTGCCCGAATGTAGTGGAATCGCCCGAAATCTCCAGAAATCTCCAGAAAACAACTTTCCTGATTCTCCCACACACCGCTATGAAACAAGTCACCTTTTCCTCGCCCCAGGACGCCTCGTCGTACCTTGCCGAATACATCATCGCCAAAATCACCGCGTTCGGCCCCACCGAGTCCAAGCCGTTCGTGTTGGGCCTCCCCACCGGGTCGTCGCCAGAAGGCATCTACGCCCAGTTGATTGCTGCCTACAAGAAGGGCCGCATTTCGTTCCGCAACGTCGTCACCTTCAACATGGACGAGTACCTCGGGCTTGCACCCTCCAACGACCAGTCGTACCACTACTTTATGTACAACAAGTTGTTCAACCACATCGACATCCCCCGCAAAAACATCCACATCCTCAACGGCTTGGCCACCGACATCAACAAGGAGTGCCAGGACTACGAGCGTGCCATCAAGCAGCACGGCCGCATCCACCTCTTCCTCGGCGGGCTCGGCCCCGAGGGCCACTTGGCGTTCAACGAGGCCGGCTCGCTGCGCAGCTCCATCACCAGAAGAGTCGCGTTGGTCGACCTGACCATCCAGGCCAACTCGCGCTTCTTTGACAACGACTTGGCCAAGGTGCCGAAGGCTGCGTTGTCGGTGGGCATCTCCACCATCTTGGACAACTCCGACGAGATTGCCTTGATCGTGTTGGGCGAAAACAAGCAGTTTGCGTTGGACAAGACCATCCACGGCACCAAGAGCGACGCCCGCTACCCGTCGCTGTACTTGCAGGACCACGCCAACGTGTTGATTGTGTGTGACAATGCTGCTGCCGGCTTGAAGAGCAAGTTGTAGATAGTACGATCTGATAGTATGAATGAACTGTTTGGATAGACAGAGATAGAACTGTAGAGACAGAAACTGTAGAGACAGAAGTGCAGATTTATCAGAGGAATAGACTTATAGTATAAGTTCTACAGCCAGATGAGTAGATAGAGCATAGAAACGGAGCTTTAAAGATAAAAGACTTAACAGTGTACTTATGGAGAATAGTAGATTTATATAAACTAAAGACGGAGAGTGTGAATAATGTAAGATTATAGAATACTGCAAGAATATAAAATTATCGAAATATCGGTCAATACCATAATACCATCACGTAACCGAAACAGTACAAACCACAGCACACAGAGGGCCAAAGTAAATCGATGGGAATTGTGGTTTAGGAGCCGATTGGTGGTGTTAATGTGTTTTGCCAGGTTACTGCGGTCCTGGTGTTATAAAACATGGTTCGGTACGCACACGAATATGGCGATAAGCTATATGCAGAACACGAGGGTCACCAGTTTAAGCCTCCGACGAAACCGATAAAAGTGTTTCTTTTTGGGTATATTATGGCTTTATTATTGTGACCTCAACATTACTAGTATCACGAAACAATTTCCAGCCAAATTGGACGATTTTTCGTGTTGAAAATTTTATGTCAAGTTGACGAGCAGAGAGACGTTGATGATGATGACTAGACAGGAAAAGAGGAACAATCTTGTCAGAAATGCTTCAGACGGAAAACTGGCGATGATTCAAAAAGACTGAACATTTCTCTCTCTTAAGTTTCATTCTCGATCAAGTTCTGTTTACTTAAATCTTTTCTTCCCACCTACTACTACTCTTCTCCCCTTTACACCTTGCCATTCTCCTCGTAAGTCATGTATTGTTCTATGAATAATAAGCAGCACCAATGGCGCCTCCGATGATGGAACTGTGTTCGATCAACTTGAACTCAACCGCGATGCCCAATTTCTGGACGTCCTCGTTGGCGTTGACGTAGTTCTGGATCAACGCCCGGTAGCCGTGGAAGTACTCCAACACCGAGCCGACGTAGCCGATCTTGATGATGTTGGACTCGAACGGCTCGGCGTTGTGCTGGGCCAACAACTTGAGGAACGACACGATGGTCACGGCCACGATCCACGCACCACGGTCGATGATGCAGTCAATGACCTTCTTGAGCACGGCCACGTCTTCGGTGGAGATGTCGCTGGCGTTCCAGCCGTACACCTCAACCAACTTGGCCACCACGGCGTCGGTGTCGGAGTTTTCGCTGATGTAGCACATGGTCTCGCCGACAAAGCCCTCGTACGGATGGTGCAAGAGCGCGTTCAAGTCCTGGATCCCGCCAAAGATCTCGCCGGCGTCGATCAAGTCACACAACACGAGCCGGGTGAGTTCCGGCAAGTAGCGGCCCGACGTCATCAACTCGGTCGGCTGCAAAATGGTGCCTGTGTGGGGGTCGGTGGACTTGAAGCAGCGGAAGTGGAACTTAAAGTCGAGGAAGCGGCTGTCGATGACGTTGTCGTACTTGGTGGCCACCAACGGCAAGAGGCGGTCGCCAAAGAGCGACAACTCGGTGTTGTACAACACCTTGTCGTTCTTGTTGTGGACGAGCACCTTGTCGGGGTGGATGGTGGGCGACGTCGACAGCAACGAGCAGCACATGTTGAGGCCCGTGCCCAACACGAGCGCCAACCGCATGTGTTTGTCCAAGAACGCTCCGGCCGAGTACACTGCGAGCGAGTCGTTGAGGATGATTTTGACGTCGATGGAAAGGGCAAAGTTTTCGCGCATCACCGTTTCCAAGATCTGCTTGAGGTCCTTGTTGTAGATGTCCGGCGACACCGTGTAGCCCTTGGACACATGGAGGATGTGGCCCTGGTTGTGGGACGTGGCCTTGAGCGGGAACGACCAGGTGATCCCGGTGGAAATGACCTTTTGCGGGTCGAGCACCGACTGGGACTCGAGGGTTTCGTGGATCTTGGCGCCGATAAAGCGGAAAAACGCCCAGTCGATGGTCTTGAAGTTGTTGCCGATGGTCCACTTGTTCTCCACCACGACGTGCAAGCGGTGGGAGCGGTCGGACGCGGCCAGGTCGCGTTCCTCGGGGGTGGGGGGATCGATGGTGACGACGGCGACACGCAAGGTCGAGCCGCCCAAGTCGATACACAAGAAGTCGCCGTGTTCGTCGCCCGTGGGCGATATGTTGTAGTTGGGAAGCATGGTGATGCGCGAGGGTTCCAGGAGCGCCTCGTTGAAGTCCTCCACGAGGTGGTTGGCCAGCGGCGTGACGGACTGCTGCAGGATGTTGGCGGTGAAGGCCGCAACGGCCCCGGCAAGTGCCGACGGTCTGGCGGCCGGCGACGAGCTCATCAGCGACACCGACGTGGTCGAGAGGTCGCCGGGGATGATGGCCAACTTCTGCGCCAACATGTCGGGAATGAGTGACTGGAGCATGGTAGAGAGATGTGGTGGGGGGTATAGAAGGAGGACAAAGATGTGGTGGTAGTGGTGGTGGTGTTGGTGGTGTAGGTGTGGTGAAGATGGAGATGTACTTTGTACGGGTAAGGTGGTGGTGGTGGAAAACAGCCGGCGCCGTCAATATATATGGTCAACCATTTGGGATCGATGAAACCGTATGAAAAAATGTAACCTCGAAAATGCAAGGTTGCATCGGACCGCGTGCAACCCACAAAATTACGAACATCTGGTGGGCCCGCACCAAAGTTGCGCAACGGCGATCGAACGTTGCGTCGTTGGCGTTGTCGTTGTCGTGGCGTCGTTGCGGTGCTGTTACGGTAACGTTGGTGGTGGTGGCCATGTAGCAGTGTGGTAGCGACGGGTATACGGCGATGTTCTGTTGTTGTTCTGGTTGTTGTTGTTGTTGTTGTTGTTGTTCGCCTTCTCGTTCTCCTTCTTCTTCCCCTTTCTTCTTTCTTTCGTCGCTATCGCATTTTCCGCAAACGGAACTTTTAGTTCTCTTCCAGAAGCTTCCCCAAAATCTCCAGGTTTCCTCCTCCACCTCCACCTCCACCTCCACCTCCACCTCCACACCGCTCCCGGCTCCATCGCTCCATCGCTCCACCATGGTCAGCTCACGATTACACTTGTAACTGAACCATGGTTACAATGTCACATGATTGCACCGCAGGTTTATCCGATTTGTGGGGCGCGTGGGGATGCAACATCGACGTTACATCCGTGCGGATGTAACCTGCTGCCGCAGTAGTGGATGGTGCAACACCAGGACCGCAACATCAAAAGCGGCGGTGGTTGCTGGTCACGTGAAACACCCACGCCGCAGTACACACCGTTCCCCTATTCGTATACTCACTATATCGCTATGTATCGCCAGCATCCTTCGCCTCAAGCTCCTCAAGCTCGATCTCGTCGCCGCTAATCTTTCTCAAGTTCCGGGCGTGGACGTCACTATCGTCTACAATCACCTCTCTCAACTTCTCCTTGCCCATCACCACCAACTCCTCCAACAACCGCTGCGTCACGTTGAGCGCCGGCTTCAACAAGTTCATCGTGTACAACACGTACACACCGCCGCCCATCAAGATCAACAACGTAAAGAAGAACGGGTTGCGGATCACCGCAAGGAACTCGTTCCACCCCAAAACAACGATAATCACGTAGATGTAGTACGGGATCTGCGTCACATGCTGGATGATCGACCGTTTGGCCTCGAGGAACTTGGCGTCGGTCTCGCGCTTGAACTTGGCAAGGACCTGCGCGTGCTCCTGCTCGCTGACAATCTCGGCAAAGCCCTGGTTGCCGTGCTCCTCGTCGCTGTCGCTGTCACTGTCGCTATCTTCTGCAGCTCCTGCTGCGGCTGCTCCTCCGTACTTGTGCTTCAACTTGCTGCTAAAGATATCCCGCTCGGGCAAGATTTCGCTGCCGTCCTGGCGCCGTGCGATGGTCAACGCCGGCAACACCTTCAATGCATACTGTTTGGCGACTTCGTAGTGCGTTTCGACCTCGCTGGCGTTCTGGAAGAGCCGCGGCAACCCGTTGTCGTCGTAGCGGAACTTGTCGTCGAACCGGTCCAACATCAACGTCGTCAACGTGTCCTTGGTGATCAAACGGTGGATGATCTCGTGGAACGTCACCCACGACTGGAACAGGAACCGGTCGACAGCACCACTGTTGTCTTCGGCACTCGTCCCCAACCCAAAGTCAATCACGCCGTCGGTGGTGAACTTGTCCAACACCTCTTCCTCGGTGAGCACCTTGAACTTGATCAAGATGATGTCCCACATGTTGTCGTTGGCTTCGTGCAACTCAAACTGGATCGCCCGTGTCAAGCCCGTGGCCAACTTCTTCAACGCCCGCTCGACAATGCGTCCAAGCTCGTACTGCTGCTGTTTATGCACCAACTTGTCTACTTCAACGGTTAGGGTTTCGGCCGGATACGTAATGGCTCCGCCTAACGAAATATGCCCGATCCGTGTGCCAAAATGTCCGTACAACTCCTGGGACAACTGGGCACTGGCAGCTTCAAAGTTCTTGCCCTTCAACTTGGCCAAGTCCTTGCCAAACGCCGCCAACGACTCCTCCAACAAGTGCTGGAAATGGACGTCAAACAATGTCTTGAACGCCGAGACCAATTTGGTCTCCAACGTCTTTCTTCTCTGCAAATAGGTCGCCTCGTTGTATCTCGAGGCCGAAATATCGTAGTTCTCAAGCGTATCGTGCTTCAAGTCGGTGAAAAGGAGCCCCAACTGCTCGTAGTCGGCAAGCGGAGGAAGGTTATGTTGCTTCAACGCGGCAAATTTAGCATCGAACTCGTCGTACACCAGCTTCAGAATCTCGTCACACCGGAACTGTGCCACCAAGATCTGCTGTGTGGGCAAGTCCAAGTCCTTGTTGGAGTCGATCTGGTTCCAGCAGTTTTCGGCATACATGGTCCAGCCGTCGATGGGGATGCTGTGGTGGTAGTTGGGCTTGAACAACTCCTTGGTGACTACAAGACGGTCGCCTAACTCGGCGACGCCCTGGAGGAACTCTTTGTACTGGAAAACCTTGTGTGGAAGCGCATGGAAGTCGATGTCAAAGAAATCCGAAAACTCGAGATGGGCCAAATCGGCCGGCTTCTTAAGGTCGGCCCACATGGTCTTGAGGTCGGTGGTCAAGGTCTCGGCAAGACTCTCCTTGGGGGTGCCGACGTGGTCTCTGATGACAATGAGCAACAACACCTTGTGGTCGTTCTTCTTTTCCAACTTGCTCTTGCCGAAAAGTGACAAATTGACCTCAAACACGGTGCGCAACAAGCCCATGTTGGCTCCGTGGTAGAGCCCGACCTGGGTCTGCCAGATGTTGATGATGAGGATCTCGGACGTCGACAACGCAAAGAGCGCAGCCTTGCGTTCAAAGTCCTGGTCTTCGCCACGCTCGCGGCCGTCGGTTCCCTCGACGTCCATGACAAAGATATGGTTGGTGTCGCGTGTTTGTTGGTGGGACGTTGTCGACACGAGTGGCGAGTTGGCCAACCAGATGCCCTTGGTGGTCTGCTGGCGCTTGGACTCGTCCATGACGTCGAAGTTGGTGTTGAACAACGAGTTGAGAAGGGTGGATTTGCCGGTACTTTGTGAGCCAAACACCGAGATCACATGGTAGTTGTTGCCAATGGCCGTGGCCGATGCCTTGTTGATGTAGCTCAAGAGGTCTGCGTTGAACTGCTTGTTCTCGTCTATGACCTGGATGGCGTCCTCGACTTCGACGGGAACGAACGACGACGACGACGACGCGGATAAGTTTTCCTCGTCGATGTTGGGCGGCGGAAGGTCGGACATCAATGTGGATTAACTGTGGTAGGAGAGTGGAGTAGTACGTGTAGTGCCACCTATTGGTGACTGAGGAGTCCCGGCTAGGGCACATGATAAATGGTGTGTGCAGGTCGGAACACAAATGGATAAGTCACGTGAGGTGCCTCAGTTGATTACCATCTGAAGAAGGCAACCAAGTAAGTAAATGGAGAAGAAACAGAAGACAACAAAGGAAACAACAGATGAATAATAAACGAAACAACCAAAAAAAGTTATTATGACCAATAAATACCGAAAATTTTCTTCCACAGAGGATATTTGGCCCTTTATATACCGCTTCTCTCGTATATTCCCGTAAGCGACAGAGCTAGATCTTTGGGCGGGGCAAGCGACAATGGAAAAGGTCTTGGCATACCGCCAGCTGTCCCAATTGAGATCTACTGTATTGCAGAGTATCTTTTGTAACTGAAGTTGGCAAGAAGAAGAAGGAAAGATGGGGGAAAATTTTGCAGCCCATAAAAAAGTCGTGCTCCGACCAATATAAAAGTCGCGTGAGTGTTTATCACGTGACCAACAGTCTTATCACTATAAACTGGTATTACTGTCTTAGCCACTTAGTTTTTTATTCTCCTAGTCTCTTGTATTACTCTGCACTCGTGTCTATATCTTCTCTGTAAGCTCAGGCACAACCTCATTCAAATCGGCCACCAAACCAAAGTCGGCCACGTTGAAAATGGGCGCCTCTTCGTCCTTGTTAATGGCGACGATGGTCTTGGCGTCCTTCATCCCGGCCAAGTGCTGGATGGCTCCCGAGATCCCCACGGCAACATACAAGTCCGGAGCCACGATCTTCCCCGTCTGGCCCACCTGCAACGAGTTGTCACAGAAGCCCGAGTCGACGGCAGCACGCGAGGCTCCGACGGCTGCGTTCAACTTGGTGGCCAACGGCTCGATCAACTTCTCAAACGTCTCCTTGTCCTTCAATCCACGGCCCCCGGCAACCACTCTGGCGGCGGACGACAATTCGGGGCGTTCGGACGTGACCAAGTCTTCTGAGACGAATTCGGTTCTGTTGCCCGATTCGACGGCCGAAACGAACTCCTCGACCTCGGCACTGCCGGTGAGAGCAGCAGCCTCGAATGCAGACCCTCTCACCGAAGCCAAAATGTAGCGGTCGGCGGACTTGACCGTGGCCAACGCATTGCCAGCATAGATGGGTCTGACGAACGTCGTGTCGTTTTCGACCTGGATCACGTCGGAAATGGGCTGCACGTCCAACAACGCGCCGGCACGGGGCAACAACGACTTGCCCACGGCGCTGGCGGGCGTCACGAAGTGGGTGTATGCATCGGACGACTCCAAGATCTCCTTGATGACGGGCGAAATCTCCTCGGCCAAGTAGTGGTGGTACTTTTCGCCGTTGACAACAAGCACTTTCGACAACCCGACGATCTTGGCGGCGTCGCTGCTGACGGCGGCGCCGTCGGGGCCCACCACGACTCCGACCACGGGCTTGCCGATTTGCACGGCGGCGGTCACGGCCGACAACGAGGCCGGCGTGATTTTGTTGCCGGCAGACTCAATGAACGCAAGCGTGTTCCATCTTCTGGCGGACGAACTGATGTGTCTTTTGGCGGCGAACATTGGCGATGATGAAGTAAGTGGGTAGGTGGTACTCGGTTGGTTCGAGTTACGATTGGGAGTGGAAAATCTGGGCCCGGCACGTGGAAAAAGTCACGCGGAGAAAGCCGGTACCGGATTTGGCCATTTTGGTTTGGCGGCCCGGGGCCCGTTTGTGTGCAGGCGGTTTATTAATCCTCCTGCACACAGCCAGGCGCCGCCCCACCATTCTTCACCGTGTGTAACTAAAGCCGCGGTAGGCGCCAGACATCACCAACAATACTGCTGCTGCTACCACGAAGATGTCTCGTCGCCAGCGTTCCCGGACCCCCTCACGTGACAGTCTGTCGGTGACGTCGGGCAAACGGCTTCTGCTGCCGTCGCCGTCGATCCGCCACATCTCGAACCGGCGGGTCATCAGCGAGCGCCAGCCGTTGATCAACCGGTGCTTGGACGGCGAATATGTGCCGCTGCGGGTCCACCATCCGTCCACATTGAGCAGCGAGTTGTACCGGCGGCCGGACTCGTCCGACTCCGAGTCCATTGTCTACCGGAGCCAGCCCATGAGCCAGACGCCCAGCAGCTTGAACTATATCCACGAGGACGGCGATGGTCTTGACGCCACGACGTCGGGGCCCAACGAATACGTGCCCACGGCAACGGAACACATCGAAGGCCTCGAATGGAACGAGATCTTGCCGTACTACTTGCCGTGCTTGTCGTGGATCCACCAGTACTGCGGCACGTTCTTTGTCGGCGACTTGGTCGGCGGGTTGACCCTCGTGTTCTTCCAGCTCCCACTCTCGTTGAGTTACGCCACCTCGCTAGCCAAAGTCCCCGTCATCTCGGCGCTCTACTCCTTGGGCATCTCGCCGTTGATATACATGATCTTCGGTAGCGTGCCCCAGATGGTGGTGGGGCCCGAGGGTCCCATCTCGCTAGTGGTGGGCCAGGCGGTCGAGCCGTTGCTCCACCACGCCAAGAAGAAGAACTTGGACCCCATGGAGTACGTGGTGGCCATCACGTTTGTCAGCGGGGCCAGTTTGCTCGGATTCGGCTTGGGCCGGTTCGGGTTCTTGGACAACGTCTTGAGTGCGTCGTTGTTGAAGGGGTTCATCTCGGGGGTGGGCATTGTCATGGTCATCAACGCCCTCATTGTCGGTCTTGGCTTGGAGGAGTTGCAGAAGGAAATCATCAACGACCCGGCCCAGATGGATATCCACTCGCCCTTTGACAAGGTGTGCTTCTTGTGGCACCACTACGGCCAGTACAACGCCCTCAGTTTCAAGATCAGTTTCATAGGCTTTGTCTTGATCATGGGCGCCCGGATCTTCAAGAAGTATGCTGCCAAACATCCAACGAACCGGTGGGCTTCGAAGGCTGTGTTTGTTCCTGAAATCCTCATTGTCGTCGGCTCGGCTACGTTCCTCTGTTCACAGTACCGCTGGGACTTGCAGGGCATCGAAGTCATCGGTAAGGTCCACAGCGACGGCGTAGTCAAGCTCTACAACCCGATTTCGCTCCGTATGTGGCCGCTCATCAAGAAGCTCGGCACCTCGGGGTTTATCTGCGCCATGTTGGGCTTTTTCGAGTCCACCACCGCCTCCAAGTCGCTTGGGTCCACCTACGACTTGCCCATCTCGTCCAACCGTGAGTTGGTGGCCTTGGGATTCATCAACATTGTTGCGTCGACGTTTGGGGCCCTCCCGGCGTTTGGAGGCTACGGCAGAAGCAAGATCAACGCCATCTCCGCCAAAACCACCATGCTGGGGGCCATCATGGGTCTCTGTACCCTCTTCACGGTGTCGTGTCTCTTGGACTACTTGTACTACGTTCCCAACTGCATGCTCAGTGTCGTGACCGCCGTCATTGGAATATCGTTGATGGAAGAAGCTCCACACGAAATGTACTTCCACTGGCTAGCCCGGGGCTACAACGAGATCGTCACCTACGCCGTCACCGTTCTCACGACCCTCTTCTTCTCCATGGAAGCCGGCATCGGGGTCGGTCTTATTTATTCGCTCATCCGCGTCATCAAGCATTCGGCGTCGTCGAGAATCCAGATCTTGGGCAGATACCCTGGCTCCAACAACTTTCTCGACACCGATATCACCTCGTACACCATGGAACAAGGTGTCACCCTCAACATATCGCACCACCAGCCGCAGCACCCTGCCGAGCGCCTCTCGTCGTTGGCATATGGCGAAAAGCTCAAGTACCGCAACAGTCTCAGTGTCGATTTCTTTTCCGACGACAACTTCGCCAAGTTGAACACCCAGGTGTTGGAGGAGATCGAAGGGTGCTTGATCATCAAGATCCCCGAGCCGTTGACGTTCACCAACAGCAGTGATCTCCGCAGTCGACTCATGCGCGTCGAGATGTACGGCTCAACCCGGGCCCATCCCGCCAGCAAGCGCAGCCGTGACGCCTCGATGACCAACTATATCATCTTTGACCTTGACGGCATGACCGAGATCGACTCGTCGGCCGCACACATCCTCTTGGACTTGTTGAAGGGCTACGTCAAGCGCGACATCCGGTCGTTCTTCATCCGGGTCCACCAGAACGCCAAGCTCCGCCGCCGGCTCCGCAACACCGGTATCGTCGACATCTTGGTGCAAGACTTGGACAAGGTCAAGTACTTTGAGATCCAGACCCGCCTCGAGCACCGCCGCCGCCGCCAGCGCAGCATCACCGAGCTCCACCAGGGGCAGGAGTACAACGGAGAGGATGACGAATCGGCGCCGATGGATATCGACGAGCTGGTCGACATCAGTGATCTTATCGAGGGCCCCGACGCGCCGTACTTTGGCCACATCAGCGACGCCTTGAAGGTGATTGATAACTACGAGGTCAACGAGCGCGGCACGTTACGGGTGGGCGACTTCTTGGAGATCGACCAGGGCCCGACCTTGCCTGTATGATAGAGGTTATAGAGAAACATTGAGAATAAAACAATACCTAGAACAACAATTATCATAATAAATGTAGATTATTAATAGGATATATAGCACTTTTTTTTTTGCAGCTGGCAACTTCACTTTGCAGCTTGGCAACATGCAGATTGGACCAACGACTGGCCTGTGCACGACCTTTCTCACTCGCGATAAATGCAAATAAAACCACCATCACCAACGCGTACCATAACAAGATGTCGGAAACAGAACAGGATGTCGCGCCGGAACTCAGCATCAAGGAGGAGTACCAGTTGTGGCGGAAGAACTGTCGGTACATGTACGAGTTTGTGAGCGAAACTGCGTTGACGTGGCCGTCGTTGACCGTGCAGTGGTTGCCCGAACACACCGAGGACAACGGGGTCATTGACGCCAAATTGTTACTTGGAACACACACTAGTGGCGAGGATAACAACTACTTGAAGGTAGCGACGACCCAGTTGCCCTCCAGCGGCGCCAGCAGCACTGTTGACGGCGCTACCAAGGCCAACAGCCGGATCCGCATTACCAAGAAGTACGAGAACGCGTTCGAGATCAACCGGGCCCGCTACATGCCGCAGGATGCCAGCGTGGTTGCCACCATCAACGGAGAGGGCCACATCGATTTGTACTCGTTGCAGAACGACTCCAAACAGGCGTACCAGCACCTCACGCCCCACACCGCCAACGGGTACGGGTTGGCGTGGAACAGTTATAAGCAAGGCTACTTGTTGCTGGCGTCGGACGATACCAGCGTGGTATTGACCGATGTCAACAACACCATTGCCCCCACGGTCTTTACCAATAAAAGCCATGGCGATATCGTCAACGACGCCAAATGGCACCATTTCGACGAGAACTTATTTGGCTCGGTGTCGGACGACAAGTACACGTATATCTTCGACATCCGGACGCCGGCAGAGCCGGTTCTCAAGTACTACGCGGCCGAGTCGAACGGAATCAACTCGATTGCCTTCTCGCCGTTCTCACGCAACTTGATCGCAACCGGCGGCGCCAACTCGAACCTCTGGCTTTTGGACATGCGACGCATGGGCAGCCGGGCCGGCACCAAAGACGGGCTTCTACACACGATGATGGGCCACTCGGACAGCATCACCAGCTTGGAGTTTTCGCCACACCACGACGGCATCATTGCGTCGGGGTCGCAGGACCGCCGTGTCATCTTGTGGGACTTGTTCAAGATCGGCGAGGAGCAGCAGCAGGAGGATGCCGAGGACGGGTGTCCCGAGCTCTTCATGATGCATGCGGGCCATACGGGCGCGGTAAGCGACTTGGCGTGGTGTCCATACCAAGACTGGACGCTCGCCAGTGTTGCCGACGATAACATTGTCCACCTCTGGCAAGTGGGCCTGAGTTTGTTGGACGAGGGTGGAGAAGATGCAGTCGCCTTGGAATGATGTACTATAATAAAACAATTACAGAGAGAACGGAAGAGAATAAGAAAGAGTAGAGAACAAGACGGTAGTAGATCTAAAATAGACAGTAACACAACATTGATCTGATCTAACATAACTCCCACAACACGCACTACCTCCGTGAGTTCGCTCAGAGAACAATAAGCGAAGTAGTCGACATTGTGCAAGACTCCAGTAAATTCATTGGATGGTGTTATTAGCGAGGAAAGAATTTTGGCCAGGTTTATAAATTGAGTTTGTGGTTTTGCAACCAATTTACTCGCCAATGTAAATTCGCAGCCAAGGTAAATAAGAATGTTGTTACAAAACCTCTTTAAGGGTTAGTGATTGTTCTATTGTACTTTACAATTTCTCATATATGCTTGGAGACTCTTCGTATATTTCTCGATTCAGACAACGCACTTATTGTGAGAGAAGGCTTGTTGAATTGGGGTGAATTCAATAATATGTGTATAGGTTGTGGTATTTGTTGTTATATATTTGGTAGGTAATGGCTGTCATGGAGGATCCTGTATCGGTGAATCGACCTTCTTGATTACTTTGATCCAACATTATCCAGAGCAATTTCTTACAAGGGTATTGAACTCAACATTTTTTCGGAATCCATGTCTTCTACGGCCATCCAAGACGTATAAGTCAGATTGTGAAACTCTGCGTGAGAATCAGGTTTCACTACGGATCATTTTTATCTCACAGGAATAAATGTTTGTCTCGCCTAATAAATTTGTAACATTTCACTTTTTTTTTACAAAAATCCATCATTTGTCTCAAGTTTTGTACCTCTTTTACATATGCCTCTAACCCATCATATTATGTTTCACCTTGTAAATCGATCTTTTCTGAGTCTTCCTGTTCACTGTTAAAGCTGTCCAATGAACTAGTATTTAAGTTGTTCATCGTTTACAAAAAAAAAACCTATTCTCCCCGATCATTTCAACTACAACTAAAAGATCTGCTAATTTTGAACAGATTCAACGAGATTCGTAAAAATAAGTCAGCATCATTAAAATTTGAAACGATCTTTCTTTTAGATAACTAAACCGGCGATTCTCACCATTTTGATTTGCAAAGCCTTTCATTCTTCTTGTTTTAAAGGGAAATCTAAAAATTTTACTTGGAAAAGCACAACTGCACTCACTTACAGGGTGTGCATATGTATAATATCAAAAATATAGCATTATTTATTCGCTAATATCAACGGCAGCGAGTGTGGAGAGAGACTATTTCCTTGCATGATTGGCGTTTCCGAGATTCTATGAATGACGAAATACGCTTAAATCATAATTATTTTTTCGCTGACTTCATCTGTGAAGATTCTAGATAAATTTTGAAGTACGATTCGCATTAAAGAAAATCAAAAATAAAACTGGGCTAAGTCGCATATGAGATGTGCAGAAATTGTAACTATAAACCATTGACGAAGTATAAGGGACAGAAATTGAGTAATGTTTTGGGGATATTTGAACAGGGGGTTAGAAGACGAATAATGAAGCTGCGATGACGAATGTCAACAACGAAGGAAGTGTAATTGAAGCCGAAGCCGAACCTGCCAATGTGATAGCAGGTGGTGAAATT
>PPLR02000064.1:0-15065 GCA_003706535.2 Teunomyces kruisii | reverse complement strand
ACTACCACGGAAACGTGGACAGGAGAAGGAACCACCACGTCGACCGTGACCGCAGGACCTGGTGAAACCAGAACTGTGGTCGTTGAATTGCCAGTACCTACTACTACGCTTACTCAGACATGGACAGGAGAAGGAACGGTTACAGTGACGGATCCAGCATTGCCAGGGCAAACCGGTACTGTGATTGTTGAATTACCAATTCCTACTGTGTCCACCACTATAACTTGGACGGGCAAAGGTAATACCACATCGACAGTTACAGCAGCACCTGGTGAAACGGGTACGGTTATTGTCGAGTTGCCTGTTCCTACTGTTACTACCACGGAAACGTGGACAGGAGAAGGAACCACCACGTCGACCGTGACCGCAGGACCTGGTGAAACCGGAACTGTGATCGTTGAATTGCCCGTTCCAACTACTACCATAACGCAGACATGGACAGGTGTTGGGACAACCACAAGTATAGTTTCTGCCATTCCCGGTGAAACCTGCACAGTCATTATTGAGGTTCCTTCCGTGACAATATCGGTCAGTTCTCTGTCCAGCAGTAGTATTTCGATCCTAATAAGTACTTCCAAAGCATCGAATTTTCCCTCTTTCACGGTTAGCACCCCAAGCTACAGTTCAAAATTGCTGAGCTCTATGACAATGCCTTGGAATTCGACAAGCCATGTTGACCTGACTTTGGTTTCAACAAAAACTTCCATTTCACAGTACTCAACCCCAAGTTCCATTTCTCAAGAGCCAGTCAACACTGAAACCCGTACCGTTTCATCTGCTTTGTACATAACAAGTGGTTCTACTCGTTCTTCCCTTGTTGATCTTGATACTTCGCAGCTAACAAAGCCTACGTCTGCAGCAACGACTGTAGGAGGTGAAGGTGAATTGATACAAATCACTTCCGGTATCACCGCCTCCCAAAATTTGGGACCAGATAATGGAACGAGCTTCCCAAAAGTGACCAGCGTAGCAGAAGAAAACACTGGTGAAGATTCATTTTCCAGCCTGACAGCTCAATTTGATTCTATTTCTGAGCCAATTGAAGGCTCTGCATCTACTGCTTTTCCACAATTTTTCCCTGTCTTATTTGCCATTTTAATGCCGGTGGTTTTATTCCAATGATCACTTGTCCGTCCAGTATTCTGTCTGGTATCTATTTCTGATCATTCTCTGTATATTTCAGATTCAGTAGTACAATATAGGTATTGGGAAATTTGACGTGTTGTTGCTTCCATAGGTGAAAAGGCGTGAACAGCACTATACATAGGGATTTTTGATAAGAAGATATTGCTAATTTGATTTAAATTAATATATTTTAAAGGTAAAGGATATTTGTTCTATATGATTTTGAACTACTTATTAAAATGTGAGTATTCGAATTTCCTTCATTTCTTTTTTTAAATTGAATTAGTTTTTTTTTTCTATCTTCTTCAAACAGTCTCTTCAAACTGGATATAAGCCAGGTGTAATTGGTCGTGCATGCGCTTCAATATCCAATTTTTGAGGCACATTTAATAGAACGGAAGTTGTCTTTTTACTGCAAATCCCACCCACCTTTAACTCAAAATTTCATTTCAAGTTAGTAACTATACGAAACCTGTTTAAACTGTACTATTCTTTGATTTTCTTCTTTGTGTGCTGAAAATACCAATAGAAATCTTTTTTAAACAATGCTTTAACAAGAAAACTTATCGTATCGTGATTGTTATTTTATTTTTGAGGTTGATAAACATTGGCTTCTTGCATGTGCCAGTAAATGAGTAGCTCAAAATTACCACATTGCATTTTGTTTAGTGAAAAATACTAGAAGTGATGACCCTGCTGGTGGGACGCTTCATTTCTCTAATTCTGTTCAAAGGTATCTATACACGAAGAAATTACCTCGGTTAAACATTCTAGTCACAATAATGAATGAGTCTTCCAGAGTGGGGCGGGTCAGTGTACACAGGCGGAGTCTTATCAATTGTAAAAAAAATGAGAGATGCACTCCCGCTCCTTTTAACAATAGACATCCCGCTAAAGAAGTCCGTATTTGGGTTCAGACCGTGTAACGTGGCGACAAATGTAAGAAAATAAAATCGAACCACACATCAATAATGTATAGAAGGCATTTAATTTTACAAAGTTATATGATGAGGTGTTCACTTGCTCTAGACGAAGATCCCCAAAAAATAGAAGATAGTACATTAGCATTCAGGGCTTAACCAACCATTCCCTTTATTATTCTGCTAACTCAAGATTTAAATAATCAGTAGATTAGTACGTAGCCTTCAATAAGGAATAACATTTGGATCAATTGGAACACATGCAACCGGGGCAAAAAGTCATTCTTTCTTCCGCCCTCAATCCTGAAGCTAAATACTGTAACCTCTAATAGTTTTTCCTGAATACGTTACAAAGTGTTTTTCCTGCAAGCTTACACTATTTTTGTAAAAGTTGAAACTCTTCCCGAAGAAAGGGTTAAATGGTACGCTCATGATATAACGTGGCAGAGTGCTATAAAATCAGACGAATCAGTCGAATAAAATTTTCTTTTCAGTACTAACACTTGCAATGCATTTCTTAAATATTTTTAAGGTTTTAGTATTATTAACATCATTATTTGTTGACGTCAATGCCATCAACACAATTACAGTTGTGGCTGATGGTTTAAAATTGGGTACCTTATACGCCACAAAAGCAGGGTGGTTTAAAAAAAGTGAGCTCAGGGTCGGCGGCACACCGTATGATACTATGACTTTTGGTATTTTGAACAACCGTCTTAAGGGTACTTCAACTTCGGGGTCGGGAAAATATCGGTTTGTTGAATTCTGCAAGCAGCTTTTGAACGTTAAAGACCGCGTTGATGGTACTACAACTGTTTGGTATTGGCTTAATCCATACACCGGCAAATCTGGCGCCGGATACCCGGGCGATTATCTTGGTTATCGAGTAACATTGTCAAATGTTGTTGATTATTGGGCTTGTCCACTTTGGGAGGGAGGTTACGAAATTCGTAAATCATTGGACAAAAAGAATTGCTTGAAAGTCAAGTTAATGTTGGGAGATGGACTGCCCGCACCTTTCCCTTACACCTCGACAGAGTATACCACTACTTTTACCACTACCAATAGCCAAGGTGAACCTCAGGTTAATAGTGGAGTTGTTGATGTGATTACCGATTCCAACGGAAGATGGACAACATCAACTTCGTTATTCCCTGTTACTACCACCAGCACAACCAGTTCGTCTTCAGGAACTATTCAATCACATGAAAAATAGAATCTTATTTTGGAAATCCCCATATAGGTTTTGTACTTTCGTACTAGTGGTTATGACTTATGGGCACGAATCCGGGGTAAGAGCGCTCATTCGTCCCCTAAGGACCCCTCTGAACTATTTTTTAAATATATGTTTAGCAAAGAATTTGATTAGGCCTGGATTGTGGAGGTCCCTGTCCTTTTCATTATGAAAACAATATGGAGAATAGGGCTTCTTATTTTTGACGGAATTGTCACGATCTGATTTTTTGGGCTATTTTGAAGTTGCCGTTTCTTAACACTGCGGAATTTACGTTACAATCGTTACCCAGATCCAGTGTAGAGGCAGTACCTTGGATTTGTATCTTTGATTCCTCCATACCGGAACGGCCAAATAGATCCTAAACCGTGTTGGTGGTTTGTAACTATACTGACTTCGGTCTGATTGCTCACTTCTGAGCTGTCAATTCTAGGTTTAAGTTCAATTTTCCTTGGAGGGCGTTCCACTGCCGGCACTGAGCACTATCGTTTAATGAAGCTTGATGGGGCGTGGAATACTTCAATTGTGCAATTGGGAGATTGCACTCTACGTCTCAGTGCCTCAATCAATTTGCTACATAACATATTCCTGTATAAAATTAAGGGTAAATATTTTGTGGAGAAAGAAGCTTTAATCTAAGGAGTCCAGAGATGACTTTTATTCGATATCCCAGAGCGCAGCAGCCCTACTTGCTGGATTTTATCACTCAAATGTCATCCTTTTTTAATAAATTATATATAATATTCAGACCTCAGCCCACCAAACTGAACAGAAAATGATATCATTAGTATACGAAATTATAAAATAATTTATAAATAAAGTTTAAAGAACCATGAATAATGTGAATAAAATATCTTCTCCCGAAAAACAATGTGTTAATCAAGTAGCGACATTAGAAAAGAACAAACAAAATACTGGCAATCGCAAGGGATAAAAGTGAAGGGGTTTTAACATATCCAGACCCAGCAAAGGTACTGCCTTCTGGTACGACAGTTGGATGAGAAACAATACTAGTGGTAATTGTTCCACCATGGTCATTGTGACCGGAATTTCCAGAAGTTCCTGGGTTTGCTGGATTGGCAGGGTTTGCTGGATTGGCAGGGTTTGCTGGATTGGCAGGGTTTGCTGGGTTTGCTGGATTTGCTGGATTGGCAGGGTTTGCTGGATTGGCAGGGTTTGCTGGGTTTGCTGGGTTTGCTGGGTTTGTGGGATGACCGCGTTCAGGTGGTTGTGTAGGATTGCAGGGTTGATTAGGTTTGCAAGATTTGGTAGGATGACCGTGTTCAGGTGGTTTTGTAGGGTTGCAGGGTTGGTTGGGTTTGCAAGATTTGGTAGGATGACCGGGTTCAGGTGGTTTTGTAGGGTTGCAGGGTTGGTTGGGTTGGTTGGGTTTACAGGGTTTAGTAGGTTCAACAGGTTCCGTAGGCTCAACAGGTTCAGTAGGCTCAACAGGTTCAGTAGGTTCAGGTGGTTCCGTAGGTTCAGGAGATTCCGTAGGCTCAGGAGATTCCGTAGGTTCAGGTGGTTCTGTAGGCTCGGGAGATTCCGTAGGTTCAGGTGGCTCCGTAGGTTCGGGAGATTCCGTAGGTTCAGGTGGCTCCGTAGGTTCAGGAGATTCCGTAGGTTCAGGTGGTTCTGTAGGTTCAGGAGACTCCGTAGGTTCAGGTGGCTCTGTAGGTTCAGGTGGTTCCGTAGGTTCAGGTGGCTCTGTAGGTTCTGGTGATTCGACAGGAACATCTTCAATATATTTTCCTTCAGAATTGACTTCACCAGTCCAGCAAGGATAATCGGGAAATCTCCAAACAGTTGACACCCACTTACTCTCTCTTCCTCCTCCATCAACACATTTTGCTTGATCATTATATCTGTACTCAAGTTGTTGTTCGTTAAGGGAATTATAGGAAAGGAATGGGCGAGAACCAGCGGGAATATTCAGATAGGAAATTAGAATTTTTTTAGACAGACAGGAATAACTCGTGATGAAGTCTGCGGATTCTGGGAGAAGCCAATCGTTTAATTCATTGGTAATACCAACTACCAAAGTGTCACATTCGATATCAATAGGTGAACTCATATCCAATTCCCAAGTTCCTGATTCATATCCTGAGGCACAATCACCCATTAAAAAGTAAAGCTGGGTGCGACGACTATATGGATTCATTCTGGCGTACATAGTCTGGCCAGTTTGATACACATATCTAGGACCAGAAAGGAAAGTCACCTCCTTGCTAATAGAGTTTGTACCGTCTGAAAATGCAACCTCATTAGAGCCTGCAGTGTAGAAACTTGCACATTCCATATCCAATTGCGATCCTGTTCCACCAGGATTAAACAATACTGGGAAGTGTACTGTTCCAGCAGCCCGAATTTCAGGGCTAAAATTGCTAGAAACAGTACATTCTAATTTAGAATATGATGTATCTTCTAGACCGCTTATGAAGTTACAGATTGCAAGTACTGTGGAGCCAACTTTAATTTCAACGTTATCTGAGAGTGTTGAAAAAGTGTAAATACATGGTAACTCTAAATCAAAAGTGTCATCAGCACTGACTTCTGTACCATCAAGTTTCCAATCTAACGTCACAATCCAACGTGGTTCGTAGGGCTTTTGGATATCATAAGTAATGGAATGTATTCCAGTAAAAACACCTGACACATGTTCACTAACAGCGCATGTTGCCGCTGCAAACAAACATGCAAATTTGAATAGCAACATTCTTTTGGTATTTGAATTTTTAAAACTCGACTAGTATTCTTGAAAATCTAACATTTTTATATTGCAAAATAAGTTGGCCCAAAACAAAAAAAAATCTAATAAAAGATACCTGGGTTGTGAGCGTGATGTCTATATTTTATAAGATAGTAAAAAGAATAAACATTTAACCACGATCTGGTCATATTTTTAAGAGCTAAATGTGTATTTTTTCATATTTATGTTATTCTGGATGTGTTCTGCACTAAGAAAACATCAACTATATTTTTAAGGGCAAAATTCCCCAGAACTGAACCTCCCACACCAATTGAGATTGGAGATCGAATAAAGCATTGGCCCTTAAATAACGTGACGGCTTCATGGTGCCACTATACTCAGCAAATGTGTACGGATTTAGCACATAGATTACAGTGTTTGCTCTTTTATCTGTTGCATTTGCCATAGAATTTAAGATGCATATGTGGTCTTGCTTCTCGAAGGTTTTGAATTGAGCACTGTTTCTTAAGAGTCTCTAAAAAATTAATCACACCACTCTTTTTCTCGACTTCTACAGTAACGATATTAACACTTTGATGATGAGTCTGAGAATCTTCAACACTGGTCCCTATTCTGGCTCTAAATGATTTCGGATGGGGAAGAACAACATACCTCCGCAAAGTCTTGAGAAGCTTTGTGCCAAGATGTTCTCCCTCAATTTTGTATTCATGCGACAATCTTTTGATCTAGCCATCCAATCTGACCTCTTCATCAGGAAATTGAAATCTTCAACGCCTTGAAACTTAATTCAAATTCAAAAAGTGGTAGTGAATCTTGAAAATGATGCCGAACGGGGAAATCTATTAACATCTCTCACTCCACTACGGAAATTATTAATGTGCAAAGGTATGGATCAAAACCGTTCGAGTTAGCCATTTTCGTGAAATACGAAGATCCGTGGAAGACGAAGATAGTAACTTCCACATCGGTGTCTTACTTGATCTTCTATAAAAATTTGTACGCATCAGTAGAAGAAATTTTCCTTGATTCAGAAGCAAAAATACGGATGGATTCTGATAATTCTTCTTCGTATCCTTGAACATAGAGTGTCCAAAATATGAATCTTGCACATTAACACTAACCTTTTCTCCTCAACATCCCAACAATGTCGCCAAGATTACTTCCTGTGAAACAGAAGTAGATCGTAGAATTGGCTTGTGACTTAGCATGCTACGCAAGATAATTTCTTGGTGGCGAGGGGTAGAATAGGCGGAGGGGGAGGGCAATATTCATTTTTGAACAGTTTTCATGTTGTTATGTACATTTCCATCCTGAAGTGGCCCGAGAAAATCATGCTGAAGTACTTGACTTTTGAAACGGAACCTCCCTTTGTTGACATTACAATGGAAAATACATGCACCCGTAGAATAAGTAGTTAGAAGTATGCGAAAAAGTTTAATCGAAACGAACTTTCTTGTCCAGTGCTACGAATTCTTCTCTAATGTGTATTTACTACACTCCCATAAACTCAATTCCTAGTTCAGGATGTCCCCATTTATTCTGAAGAAGCTGGAAACTAACTTACATGGTGCCGAATAAATTTCTGCATGTACGTGTGCTTTTCCATTACGACCTGACCTCTCCATTCACACACAATTTTCCTTTTTCGGCAAGATAAAGCTCAAGTTTGTGGTACATTGTGAGCCCCGTGTAGCTTTTTTCTTGGTACCACATATTTTAAATGAAGAAGGGGTAATAGGAAAACTAGTCATTCGCCTAAAATAACTGACCCTGGGATACCGTAGACGAGAAAGTTTTCTGCATGCTCACTGTGTCAATGGTACTGCGGGGTGGGCCAAATTTTGCGAGAGAGATTTACCAAGTAGAGATTTACCAAGTTGATAACGCTTCTGCTATTAACAGATCTGTGAACGGGTGTGTTAGAAGCAGAGGATACTTGTAGTTGTTTCATTCGCTAGTTCTACATTAGTAGTAAAGTAATCTATTGCTAGAATTCCAAAATTGGGGGCATATCACGAAGTATATTCGACGAAAAAAACCGGAAATAAAGACCAGCAATTTGCTTGTAAGCAAAGACGACACTTCACACTATCTTATCAGGTACTTTATTTTTGCATGCTTCTCTTCTAGTCTTGGTCAATTTCTGTGTGCTATCTCGGTTGTCCGCTGCGATTCGGCGGTCCTGATTATATCTTACTGCGGTTGGCTCTAGGAACGTGAGTTCAACTTGTCTTCATTCGTTCATATGCCAGAGATTCCTGGAAGTAATTGTGGCAATTGTAATAATGGAAAGATGGGGGATATGCCGATTGACAACATTTGGAGGAATAAAACCCACAAAAAGTTTTGCTGTTCTCCAGTTGTACGCAGGAACAACGGGTTGGGCTGAGATAGGCCCTAATGTACCTTCGAAAGATCAGGAATTGTGGTTACAATAAACTTGCGGGTTTTGCTTTTCATAGAAGCTCTATCATATTCTGCAAAGTGCTGTTGAGACTTTGTGTTCATTCTGTATTGGTTCTCGAATTTCGTGCAAGCTGAAATCTACATCATCTTATTCCACAATATTGAAGGCTTTTGACTCTAAATAGCGAAGTAGTGGTTGTACAACTCCACTCCGAGAATTCACCTGCTGGTTTAATGATATCTAGCTTCCTTGTTTGAAACCTTATTAGGTTAGCCATTCTATGTGGACCTGCAGGTTCTGTGAATTTCATTGGTGGATAGTCTCCTTGAACTTTTGAAAAAAAATTTAACATCATACCCTAGGTTCCATTGTAGTGATGCTTTGGGGTGCAGAACTTGTGCGCAGTTTTGTTATGGATCAATCAACTTCTAATGTAGTTTTATATTTCCAAACTTTTCCAAGACCTGTCTGAAAAGTCGTATCTTATGGTGAATTTGTGTAATCCCACGCAGTGTACTTCATTGGTGGGAATGAATCGATTTCCTTTATCCGACATTTTATCAATAGGAGGTAACGGAGTGATATCGATTTTATGGGAATGGAATAGTGTGTTGCGTGATTTCTAATCCTGCTGTCTCATAAGTTTTTAATTACTAACTTTACCTGATGGTAAAACTTCTGATGAGAGTTTGTTCAGACGAGGTTTCTCCTTGTAAGTTTATTCCTTTGGGTATTAACATGGAATAGTGGTGTTATTTTCTGCTTTCTTCAGGGCGATTGTTGGCGTCGTCCGTTTTTGACTTTGATGACGAAAGAGTTTGTATTCCCGGAACTTGGAGAAATGCACTTCGACGTCTGGCCCTACTAGTTGATGTATCTCCATGTCCTCATCTTTCGATTTTATAACTGAGTTAGTCTTATCTCGTCACATTTTTGTTCAAACTTAATTTCATTTCTAAGAAAGTTTACAAAATCATTCAAGTAGATGTGTTTTCTTATGAGTACCCCATCTTCGTGGTCCTTAGTACAATCTTCACTTCTTAAGGATGGTGGGATTCATCAATGTTCTTAATAATTCTTAAGCTTAGAAATTTCAGCGCATACTTTAGAGTACATTACCAACATTTCCTTGTCTCGCTTCTCCAATGCATTAAGTGTATGTTACCAAACATTTGGGGAGGTCAATAGGGGTAAAATCTGATGTTTTGGTTCTCTATTTTAATTTAAGGGGATCCTGACTTGTTAAGAATCTTTATATTCTTGTGTTAACAGAAAGAATTTGCGAAGGGGTAATTTCAAACAAAACAACGCTTATGTATGGTTCGTTAGCTAATGATACATCCATGTTTTGAGGTGACCTTTCGGTAGGGTGTCAAAATGATGGCATTTCATTCTATTTATGCCTCGTTCTGGGTAATGGCTTGCTGTCCATTTTTTAGGCAATTATTCTAGCCAATAGTCAGCTTTTACCATATTATAAATCAACACACACTCCTTGTGTAACCAACGACTAAATATAGCCCCCTTTGGTAGACGAGTATAGACTTCATTTGGATGTAGTGGTTCTCTCGTCATCGTTTGATTCGTCAGTCTTTGCAATCCTGCATGTTGCTCTAGCGTCGTCAAGAGTCAGCGGACTCCTAAGAAAAAAGGTAGGGCGTGATGTCGCGTGATAAGTGATCACGTTAATTATAGAAGCAATGGTGATTGTTTCGTCTGATATCTTTAGGTTGGGCTGACATTGTATAGTAAGCTAGTATTTTATACGGGATGTTCCAGTGGGAATGATTTATCTGGGAAAATATCGATCATCTAATCAGAGAGCGCTTTCTTGTGTGCATTCGCTAATACGCCAGCGTTCAGTAGAGGAAAAGTCTTTACATATCATAGAAGATTTGAAGTCTGGTTTACTGGGGTCGTTTGTGTGGAACTATTCTATAATTGCATGCATGTGGTAAGCGGTTGCGGTTGGAGATTATTCTCATATCTGGTTGTGGCGCTGCAACCCGAATTGTTCCGAGGAACGAGCGGTCCTGATCTTTGTTCTATTTTTATCTAGTGTTCCAGAAAGTTGTTTTAATAGTTGACTGTAACAATAATTCAAAAGCGTATTGCCGAGTTCAGGCTTTGTAAAAGCCGTCTGAGTGCTGGTATAGTGAAATTAAAAATAACATAAGAGCAATTGTTCTTTTTTCAAAACTTTTTATGGATATGTCGATAATATTACACAATTCCAAAACATTTGCAAAGTTTTTATACCATTAAAAGGAAATACTTTTAACAAAAGACTAGTTTAAATTCTACAGGGTGACTGACCTGACCCTATATAACAATAGTTTATAACAAAATAACTTCTCTTCAAAGAATTCTTGAAGACCACAGCTGTAAGAACAGAACGGGAAGATTGTATTGGTCAAAAGATCAGGACCGCAAAAATTATTTAGAAATGCAATATTACATAATCGTGTTACGCTTTGCCGTTCGTCATCAATATTATCCGAGGTTGCCACCACGTGCATTTTAGAATCCCAAAATGCCGAGCCACTTATTTTATGTGCAGTTTTAAAAATAAATGGCAATATCTCACTGCATCACCCCGGACCAGAACGGATAATTTGTCCATCTGATTCCTTTGCAACATTTAGATTGAGAGCACGGGAGAAATCCGCTAGTAAACCAGTTATACCAGTTTTGAAGAACATCAAAACCTTTACTAGATACAAATCCGAAGATGCCCACGCGATGAATTCCAAATAATTCAAAAATACTAAGATTAAGATCTTACAAGCTTAATCGAGTCGCTCGTCAGATGTTACAGGAAGGAGTACTTTTCATTTAAACGTTATTTCTAAAATTTAGAATTCTGAATTTCATATAGCAAGTCTTTTTAATCAATGACGACTATTCTCGACCCAAAGACTACAAGCAGAACACATAGAAAGATACCGATGCAAAATAACGTCGCCCTTTATTGAGAAAATTAAAAATTAACAAGGACCGACATTAGTGATAAAGCTCCATTGTAAGACAAAACGGTTAAGGTTGAAGAAACAGAATCTTTATCTGGATCACGCATATTAGGAACGTACCAAGCACGTTAGCAAATATAACAGCTTGAAAGAAAGATGAGCAATTGATTATGCTGAACATCAAAGGAGACGCCAAAAGTAGAACACAAATCAGAATGCATGTATCGGTATTGTGGTCAAAATACAACCACAGGTGTAATTTCTAGTATGAATCAATCTTGGTTAAAATAGGAATGTCCAAAGGAATTTGTCAATTTTATACACTTGGGGAATATCTATGGGAAAACCATCGCACAGTGGTTCTGTGTAAAATATCTCCCTCCTTGGTCGTAGAAAAACATTTCCATGGCTGTTGGTGATTCCCCACTAATTTCAAAGAATATCAATACTAGACCATCTATTTCTGAACAAGAAATGTATCTTTAATGAAATTGTCATGAGATTGCTAGAAATGTGTACCTAAGGAGAAACTTTATCTCCAAGGAAAACAGCCAAAGAGTGGCGTGCACGTGAAAGGAAAAAATTCATATCTGACTGTTCAAGTAATCTAGAGATTTGATTGGGTTTAAACTCTCTATTGTGTATTGATTGATGGTAGTGTAGATGCTCCCCTCCGGGTCCGAGGTTAACCCGATACCTAAAAAATATTATTAAACCAGTATAAACAACTCTAAAAGGTTCGCGTCTCATTGGTGTGTGTCAAAAGGAGTAAGTGCTATCGTATTTGGCTTACTAAGATTATTGAGTGAATAGCTGTATACGATATTTTTTTTGGCTTTGTGCTTCCCTCTTTAAAAGTCATACATATATTGTAGGCTGACACAACCTCTACTGCATAACGACAAAATATACGAAGGGTAAAGCTTTCAACTGGTGATGTATCGGTTTTGTGGTAGTTTCTATGGTTTTCGCTCACCAATTGCTACACGAGTTCGTGCACTTACTGAACGGAAGGCCGTTGACAAAAGTGAACAACAAGAAAGCTTTACCGCAAAGAATGGGAAGTGATTCTGATTATCCCCAACAATACCCCTAATACCTGCAACATGTGTTTATTCATGTTGAATCATTTTTGTCCTGTTAAAAAAATTTAAGCCACGCAAATATTTTAAAAGCTCCTCACTTGAGAAATGGGATTGTATTTAGCGTTGCAATCGAAACATATGACCCAATAGGATATTCTTAGCTTCTGTTTTAATTTCAATCTGAGTATCTTGGCTTTAACAAAACGATCTTACGTGATAATGAGTAATTTTCGCGACACGATGCCAAGGAAAATGAACAATAAACATATTTTGGAAAAAGAGTCTGATGCGCGCTGCTCGCATTTTTTTATTGCTATCAGTAAAAAGAAGCGAGATGATTATTTTGCAAACTTCGCAAATAAGTGCGTCCCTCAAAAAGGCAAATTCAAGCCGGATTTGGAATACAATAAAAAAACATCGATACTAACAATTGAATGGGAATGCAACTTATTAACAATAGCCCTAGCATTGAAAGAGACACAGTAAGAATATGGGAACTACAGATGCAACCAATGTAACTGTTCACCTACCCAATTTGCGCAATTCTTCTTAATCAAAGTAGATTTGTATCCGCCATCATGATATTTCCAGAGTCCTGACTTAAAACGGTCAAATCGTTCCGCTAAAAGAGCTTACGTCAGAAATTCAAAGTCCGGACGTTTCTCTAATTATATTTTTTATTGGGCGTGATAAATGTATCACAAAATCCCACCTCGCAAAATACGACGGAATTAAATCTGTCAGGTCAAAAAAAATTTATGACTCCTATGGCGGGAAACTTATTTTTTGCAAATGAACGTGTTTGTGACAACTTTGTCCAAATGCAGAGGAACAAGAGGAATTTAAACAATCGTAAGGCATCAAAACCAAAATATGCAATCTCGTACTTGAAATAAAAAATAATTCTGATCAAAAATATTACTTTTGCAATTATCATTCTTTCAATAGTTTTGTAGCAGTAACTCGTGAACGATTTAGCTCAAAAAACTTTACAAGAAGAGATTTGATGAAACCTATGAAGTATTAGAAATATTGGACTAAGAATGTCGATTCAATAGTTTGGCAGTCAGTTCTTGGATTATGTTTTGAAAAATTAAAAGGACGAGCTGGTTCTGGTTGTTCTAATAATTTCATTTTTAATTCGGAGAAATTATCTTCTAAAATAGAAACACAGTAATAATCAAGCCTCATAAAATATTGCCCTCAATAATTTCCAGCTGAACTATAAATATGATACGTTTGAACTCGGCTACTTGCTAATAAACATTCCAATCACTATTACCAAAGATATCCTAACCATGTGGACTTCTTATAGTGCAATTCTTATTGCACAGGCTACATTGGCAGTTGCAAGAACAGTCACAACAAACACCTTTAACCAAGGTCCTGTCGACCTTTCAGGTGATATCACAATTAACACCAATGTTAGTTGGTCTATCTTCAATAATGGAGATTCTTCCATTGGGGGAAAACTTGATGTTGGTACTGGAGGAGGTTTTTACATCACTGACAACACCACGACTGCTCTGGCTATTTCCCTTACCGGTGCTGCGGTTGAAAACAACGGTATCATTTCTCTCAATGCACTCACATCAACATCGGATTCACTGATAGCAATTTCCGGGCTGTCCATTATCAATAACGGAGAGTTGTTTCTTGGTGCCGCAAAACAATTTTCCATCGCCTCACTGACAATTGACAACAACGGTATCTTGGGAATAGATTCACCTTACGTCTGGCCACCTGTATCATTTGCCAGTAACACAACTCTCACTAATAATGGTCAAATGTGTATTTGGAAAGATAATTGGTACAACAATGATGATTCAGGTAGCGGCTGTGTTGAACTTTCAGGTCCAAGCACATTTTATGTGATTTCTTCCGAAGTTACCACCGACTCAAACCAAACTATTTATTTTAACAACGATGTCACTACTGTTTTACTTGACGAAAACGCTCCTTTAAACCATGCTATCAAAGTGAGAGGGTTTCAGGAAAACAATTTCTTGGGGTCGGAAACTGTGACAGTTTCAAATCCACCATTTTCATATTCGGACGATACCTTAACTATATTTTTTCCAAAAGGATGGTACAAATTTATCATTGGTACTGGCTATGATCCCTCGTTGTTAGTACTTGATAACAATCTTGTTTCGTACAATGGTAAAGTTCCATCTGGGAATGGAAGACCACTGTATTGTCAAGTTTGTCCACCTCCCCCAGTCGCACCCACGCCTCCTTTCACGGAATACACGACAACTGCAGCTACTACAAAAAGCGATGGATCTGTTGCCACTGACTTGGTTGATGTTGTTGTCACCACCAACTCCGACGGGGAACTTCTTACGTCTTCATCCGTGATTGGTGAATTTGAGCATTACACCACCGTTGTTCCAACCACCAACAGCGATGGATCTGTTGCAAGTGACTTGGTCGATGTTGTTGTCACCACCAACTCCGCCGGTGCATTTGTTACGTCGTCGTCCGTGATTGGTGAATTTGAGCACTACACCACCGTTGTTCCAACCACCAACAGCGATGGATCTGTTGCCACTGACTTGGTTGATGTTGTTGTCACCACCAACTCCGCTGGTGCATTTGTTACGTCGTCGTCC
>PPLR02000063.1:0-16019 GCA_003706535.2 Teunomyces kruisii | reverse complement strand
ATCTGGTATATAGTGATTAAGCCTCTCAGATTAACAACCTTGTTGGTGAGATGTTCATAGTGTACTAATAGTAAGGGAAAAAATAAACGGCTGATGTCTGGAATAGGTGACAAATCCGTCAATCGTGGTTTGTTTCTAGTGCATTTCGGCTAAAAGTAATGGCCGACGTGATATATTGTTATGCCACTACTGCCAAGGTGCTGCACAACGGGGAAATTTCGCAGCTGTCTTACAATCCTCGAGTTATGAAACTATTGTGTACTATATAATAATAGGTGCTAGCACTCACTAAGAATTGAATTAAGAGACCTCAATATGGTTGTGGCCAGGTTTCATGTCGGAAATGTCGGATACATTTTCAACGTTGCTTATTCTGTTTTCGAGGTCGATCGCAGCGGAATCTCCATCAAAGATCTTTGCAATTTCTTCTAACGAATAACCCTTGGTTTCGGGATAGAAGAAATAGGTATTCAAGCAGATAAACACCAATAACACACAGAACACAATGTAGTATTTCCAGCCGATTCTGTCCAAGGCAATCGAGTTGCAGAAGGAAGCAATAATCAACGAACCATACACTCCGATCAATTCGACCGTAACCCCCTTGGAACGAAGGAAGAAGGGAAAAATTTCCGTGGGATAAGCCAAAAGCAAGGGTGTGTACGCAATATCATAATGGAAGTAGAAGATGAAGATGAAGCCAACAACAGCTTTACCAGCAGCTTTGTTTCCACGTTCATCAAAGATAGCAGAACAGGCAGTCCAAACAACGTAAGACACAAACATACCAGCACCAGACCAAAGAAGAAGAGTTCTTCTTCCCATCCAGTCCACTAATAAAGCAGCCGATGCTGCAACTATCAAATTAAAAATCTGCAAGATCCCGTTGATCAATGTTTGCTTCGATGAAGAAGTAATACCGATAGTATCAAGAACCAAGGAAAGATAGTAAGAAACAACAGCAATACCATTCCACTGGGCAAACACACCGAGACTGACAGCAATGTACGTACGTCTTCTGTTACCTGGGGTAGCTATCAAGTCAGACCACTTTGATCTTTGGGCTTCCTTTTCCATTTCAAGAGCCGCAACGATCTCTTGAAGTTCAACGGCAACAAGTGGAGACTTCTCATCTCCTCCAGCGTGATGGGTGACCAATATGTCTTTAGCTTCATCAACTCTATCCTTAGATACAAGCCATCTAGGACTCTCAGGAACAAAATAAAGGAAAAGAAGCTGAATGGTTGGGTAACCTGCTTGCAAGATAGTGGGGATTCTCCAAGCCCAAGTGTCACCTCTACCATTTGTACCATAACAGGCCCACGAAGCCAAAATAGCCCCTAAGTAATAGAAGCACCAGTACATTGACGTCATCTTACCACGGTAACTTGGATAAGATAACTCAGCAATCAACAAAGGCGCAGGCTGAACAGCCAACATACCAGCGGCACCAACGATGAAACGAGCAACAATTAACTGAGCCAACTTCTTTGACGTAGCCTGAATGATGGTAGCAACGACAATACCTGCCAAACCAATTCCAAGAGTCTTCTTACGACCAAGTTTATCGGTCAAATACCCGCAAAATGGAAGGATTATAACACAACCACAGTTCTGGGCCGCATTGACGAATCCCAACAAGGTTCCTTGGGGGTTATGGAAAAAGTCCCTCCATTCTTTCAACGACTGAAGACCATTCATAAGCGAACCATCGTAACCAGCAGTAGCAGATGATAGAAGAGGAACCATCAACAACAAGTTGAGAGTTAAAAGGTGTTTAACCCTGAACCAAGGACGATCATATTTGGGTAAGACTTCGGCAATAGCAGGACCAACGATCTCGCTAACAGGGGTAGTTTTGAATTTCATTCTGTTTGTATGATAAGCAGCTTCTTGTTTTGGAGACAAGATTGAACTTGAGGTATCGCTCGAACAAGATTTGGAGATCGTGGACATCTTTTATACACGGTTTAAGGACGTTGCGATACGGAAAAGGTGTCGTACGGAGTAGAGCCAACAGTAAACAAAAACAAGGTCTTCGGTCAACCTCAGTCAACAAAAGAACGGTATTTAAAAACCATTTAGCCCAATCGAGACATTTCAGAGGTCTTCAGCCCTTTACCCCAACTTTTTTTTTCAATTTACGTAGGTGTACTGTCGACCTGGGGTATTCCGCGTCAGATTCAACTCTAAATTGTTACGAGCACTTTCCTCATAAAACAATCTAGATTTCGATGCGGGGCATTCACGGCCATCCGCTATTATTAATACGACGTAGTTGCAGTACTTGAGGGGTTTAAACTTTGTGTAACGTGGCTAGAGGAAGACACGGACATTTTCAAATGTGTGAATTGTTGACATGTGTGTCAAGGCTAATCCCCCGGAAATCCTGAATCGGTGGCAAAATGTGGGGTAAGCGTGAGAACCAGGGCACATTCTCAGACATGTCACGTCCACGTTGATTTGATTGCGGTGGTCATTTACCGATGCTGATATTTGTCTTGTACAGAAAACCTAGACTACCCTGAAAAGTCTAATCTGTCCTCCTTATCTCTAAACGTGATGGATAACTGAATTTAATTTATAAAAAATATATTTTTTATTGATGATCATTCGCTAAACGCTAAAAATATATCTATGTCTAAAGGTGTCTCATGGGCAGCAGAAACCTCCGTCAACAATAAAGTCGCTTCCGGTAGTGTAAGTGGAAGCGTCACTGGCCAAGTACAAGTAGATACCCTTTAATTCACGAGGGTCAGCATCTCTTCTCATTGGAATCATTCCGAACCACGCTTCCTTCATTTCAAATGGACAGTCGCCAGAAATCTCGGTGTCAATGTATCCTGGAGAAACCGAGTTGACTCTGGCAAAACTGGCCCATTCAACAGCCAACGACTTGGACAAGTGCATGACGCCGGCCTTTGCAGCATTGTAGCATGCTTGTTGTTGGGGAATGTTGACAATGTGAGCAGACATCGAAGCGGTGAAAATCAAGTTCCCCGAGCCTTGTTGACGGAAAACTTCACCAGCAGCTCTGGCACAGTAGTAAGCACCGTTAAAGTCGGTGTCAACAACGTCGTGCCATTGTTCGAGGGTTTGGTCCAAGCCCCCAGCCTTGGCAGGAATCCCAGCATTGGCAATCATGACGTCTAAATGGCCAAAGTCTTGGATGGTTTGGTCAACGGCGGCCTTGACTTGCTCCCAAGATTTGACATCAACTTGGTAAGCCTTGGACTTGACACCGTACTTGTCAGTCAACTCTTGGGCTAATGCAATGGCCTTCTTACTGACATGGTACCAAAGAGAAACATCTGCACCAGCTTCGGCCAAAGCTCTAGCGACTTCATGAGCGATTCCTCCACTACCACCTGTGATGATGACGGTTTTTCCTTTCATGGAAAACATCTGCATGACACTGTCTGGAAGTTGAGGGTTTGGCTTTCTGATAGATTGAGGCATTGGTAGTAATTGGGTTATTCTGTGGTTGTGTTGAAAAAGAGATTAAGACACATTTCACTGGTATATATATTATCTTTAGAACATACCAATAGACCTACACAGACCGTTGTAGTGGAGTTTCTCCGGAGAATCTGTGTACCTCAGGTGTAGAGTTGCCCGAGAATTGTATCTAGCTGCCGGGAAAAATAATCCGAGCTGCAAAATTTGGGAACCTCGCAATAATTTGACGTATTGTCATAAAAATAATGGGGTTTGTGTACTCAAAAATATAATAGGTGTACAGTTATTTCATAGGGATGGTCCTTAATTTACGAAGTAAAGTCGGAAAATATTACGGTTTGGCGGTTCTTGGGCAAATGGACACCGCAAAAACGATTTTTCTCGAAGATACGTTAAATTAATGCTTACATGCTTACATCCAAGTCGTTGAAATTAACTGCCATTTATTTTATAAAAAGAGTTTAGAACTTTAATCTCTTACGCCTTCAATGATGACCTTGATCACATCGGTACGGCCTTCTTTAACAAGTTCAAAGGCTTTTTCTGCGTCTTCGAACTTGAATCTGTTCGTGATCAACTTCTTGACGTCGATCTTTCCCGAACCAACTAATTCAACAGCAGTGGAATAGACGTCGGTAGTGTATCTAATACTTCCAGTCCAATTGAGTTGCTTAACCAAAGCCTCTGTGACTGGGAAACCAACAAATTCTTTACCCATACCTGCTTGCACAAAACGACCTTCGGGTGCGGCAAGGAATACCCCGACCTGAATGCATGGTTCAGCACCGGAAGCTTCCAAGATCACGTCAGCACCAGCGCCCAAGTTAAACTTGGTTTTGATCTCTTTGGAGACACGCTTAGCAAAATCTTCTTCAGATTCTTCTTGTGCCCTGAATGGCATCTTGTAGACATCGTCAGCAGCAAAAGTCGATGCAAATTCCAATCTCCCGTCACTGATATCAATTCCAATGACTTTCTTGCAGGCATAAGCTTTGGCAACGGCTTGGCAGAGCAAACCAATTGGGCCGCATCCGAAGACAACGACGGAGTCTACTGCCTGGAGCCTAGCACGCTTGCAAATCTGAACCGCAACACTAACTGGCTCAACCATGGCAGCTTCTTCCATGTCCATGTGGTCTGGAATTTTGTAGACATAGTCGTAGGCGACGTTGTAGTATTTGGCCAAAGTACCGTCCCAAGGTGGAGTGGCTGCAAAAACCATTTCTTCACAGTGGTTGTACTTACCGTCTCTGCAGAAGTTACAGAATCTGCATGGCACACCTGGCTCAATGGCAACCCTGTCACCGACTTTTAAACCAGGAACACCTTCACCGACTTCGACAATGGTACCACTCGATTCGTGTCCCAAAACCATTTCCATGCCGTCTTCCAAGATGAACTTTCCAATACGGCCTTTTTGCCAATAGTGGACGTCACTTCCACAGATCCCAGTCTGTCTGACGTGAACTCTGACCTCCTTGGAAGTCAAGGGCTTAACTGGTCTATTTTCGAAAGCAAGCTTTTTGATTCCTTTCAAGACGAAGGAAGGGTTTTCAGAATCGATGGCGGTCATAAGTGTTATTGTTGTATAATGTGGAATGTGTAAATTCAAAATGTGATGATATTACTACAATTTATAGGGTGAAACCTGGGGAAGGTCGGATTTCTACACACCCAGCTACATCTATGTGTTGCCCCTGCTTTGATACGTCGCGCGGAGCTCTGTGCACCAAGAAGCTTTTGTTCTGTTTCCCCGGTTTTGACGCATCGCGCGCGGACTTATTAGGCGCGGAGCGGCCAGTTCCGCTTTTGGCGAAACGTATAAGTATGGAAGGCTCGATGGACCGAGAGAAAATGTGTGCTACATGACGCTTGGAATCGAGAATACTTGCGAGAAACTTGCCGAAGTGGCAATCCATTGTCTTCAGGACACAAAGAAGGAACGGATCTTGATTGCCTTGGCGGGGATTCCGGGTTCCGGCAAGTCTACCTACTCCAACTACATCTGTGACGTGATCAATGGCAAAGACTTGAACGGGGTCAAGTGTGAGGTTGTGGGTATGGACGGGTTCCATTTGTCCCGAGAGACGCTCCGGGCGCTTCCTGATCCAGAAACGGCATTTATCCGCAGAGGCGCTCCGTTCACGTTCGATGCCAGCGCTGCGGTCGAGTTTGTTCGAACATTGAGTCAAACGTGTGAAACGCCTGCTGCGGCCCGGAGTGCCGTGTCGTGTCCGTCGTTTGATCACAAGTTGAAAGATCCCGTTCCCAACGGAACCACCATTGGTCCGGACGTCAGTATTGTCATCATCGAAGGGTTGTACGTCTTGTTACAGGACGAGCCATGGAACCTCATCAGTCTGTTGGTGGACCGCAGATGGTTCATCAAGACCGACATCAATGTGGCCCGATCTAGGGTTGCAAAACGACACATCGAGTCGGGAATCGAGTCTGATCTCGACTCCGCCTACCAGCGTGTCGACAAAAACGACACCTTGAACGGCATCCATGTCCAAACCCACTTGGTTTCCGGTATAGACTATACTATAGAACAGTAGCCTGCACCCAATAATGTACGATGATCTTAGATCGAGATGTTCCAGTTCAATTTCTCCGAGTATCTCTGGAACTCGGAGTTCTGTGTACCTGAAAACCTGAATACCTGGAAACGGTAACGGTCCAGATTTGCTTTGTATAAATAGATGGGGCCGATCTGATGATCGATTTTGTTGTACATTCAATTATACATTCCAATGCTCTATAAAAACCCCAACGCTCCTGTTTTGCAACAATTCTCCTTGAAGGGAAAAGTCTCTTTGATCACCGGTGGGTCTAGAGGGATTGGTTTGGCTGCTGCAATTGGCTTGGCTGAGGCCGGTTCTGACATAGCAATTACTTACAACACTTCGGGATCCGATGTTCTTGCCAAGTTAGAAAAGGAATTCGCCGATTTAGGGGTCAGCTTCAAGGCTTACCAGTGTGACGTTGCTAAAAAGAACCAGATTACCAGCACGGTTGAGCTGGTTCTCGAACACTTTGGTAGATTGGACATTGTGGTTCCTAATGCTGGTGTATGTATCCATAAAGCTGCAGAAGACTTTACCGAAGAAGACTACCGCTTTATCATGGACGTCAATTTGGACGGAGCATTTTTCACGGCCCAGGCCGCAGCCAATGCTTTCAAGAAGCAGAAGGCAGTAGGTAAATTGGAACAGGGCCGGATTATTTTCACGGCTTCTGTGTCTTCTCTCGTCGTCAACTATCCCCAAAAACAAGCCCCATACAATGCATCCAAGGCTGGTTTAGTTAGATTGGCCATGTGCTTGTCTGTCGAATGGGTTGATTTTGCAAGAGTCAACTGTGTTTCTCCAGGATACATCGATACCGATATGTTGGATATCCATCCTAAGGAATGGAGAGACACTTGGTCTTCCATGATTCCTGCCAACAGATTGTGCTCCACTTACGAATTGAAAGGTGTCTACGTGTACCTTGCCAGTGATGCTTCTTCGTACATGACCGGAGCAGAACTCGTTGTTGGCGGAGGTTACACCTTGACCTAAAAGTCATAACAGTTTTTTTAATCATAAATATCATAAATTAAATTGCTGCTCGATATCAAAAGATGGCCACAACATACCATGAAGTAGCATAAGTTGCGATGTTGGACTTTCGTCTGTACCTGTCTTTTCATACGATAACAACGAGTTTTCGTCCTGGCCGCTCGTTCTAATATATCCGAATCCTAAAGAGTCGATTAGATCCAATATATTACTTGCGGTGGGACAGATGGTCATCAAGCTCCGTATTATATTTTGAGCAGTCACAATTTCTATTCTCCAGTATTCAGCGTTAACCGACGTGGGGTTGTTTCTGAGACAAACCAACGGCATCAACACGGCTGGAATCAAGAAAAAGAGCGTATACCACGCATCCATTCGGTTATGGGCCGCCTTTTGGGTCCAGAACTTGTACATACTGGAAATGGTAGCATCACATTCTTGTAGACAGATTTCTCCTGCTTTTGCCTCGAACTCGTCAGGCATTCTCTCACCGTATCCCTTGGAATTTACCACTACATTCTTCAAAAGAAAGGTACGATACATGAGAATTCTCAAGTTTCTGTACCTCCATTCCAAGACACGGTGGGCCAATTGATATGGGGCCACCACGTCTTCCGTTTCTCGAAAATAGCCAGGTATAAGAGACTTCCATCTTTCGAGGTAATCTCTGTCCCAATTTAAGAGCGAAAATGCCGACGGAAACGGGTCGGTGATTATCCTCTCGTAGATGCTGTTAGTTAAGATGTGGAACAAGGACTGTAATCTCAAACTCGAATAGACAGTCGGCTCATTTTCTTCCTCGGGCATGACCAGCGTTGATGTCGTCAAGCTGCTATCCAGAATGTTCATGGGCAATTTGGTATCGATACCAGCACAAGGAATGCCTAGAGGCCTTCCGTAGGTGATGGTCTGGCCGCAGTCAAATACATACAAGCACCACCACACCCGTCTGCGTATTTCGTGATCCAAGAGCGATTCACGAGGGTTCTCGATGTCCTTGTGCATCCCCAACCCCAAGGCCATTCTCACGGCAAGCCCTAAGTAGTTGTATCCCGAGTTGGGTCTGTCCCGTTTTTGAAGATAGTTTGACATAAGCGTGATCGTTTGCACCAAAGTGATATTACCCGTTTCCAATACCTCGATGCATAGTTTGGACTTGGCGATTTCAAAAAGCACCAAGTCGTCGTTATCGTCGGGAGAAATCGCAGACATAAAGCATCCGATGGCGGCAACAATGTACAAAAGGCTGTCCCATCCAGTGGGTGGAGAAATGATTTCGTTGAACTGAGCCATGAACATTGCACGATGGATAATGGGATACGAAACGTGGTAGGTCTCAAAGTATTGGTTGATGTAGTATTCCAAGCGTTGTCGCGAGATCTTTTGCTTCAACTTCCACGTATCGGTGGGTGAAGCAGACAACGTCCGGTCGGTGCTGTCTTTCCTGTTGCTGTGCAGAAAGAAACCTTCGCTCACCAAGTTGATCAATGCTGCACTCGAGGCTGCGCCCAAGTATCCGTTGGTTTCCGTGGTTGCCATCCCATCTATGATGGACGTTTGGCGGTGATCATCTGTTTGGTTTCTTTCGTCCCAGTTGTAGGTGGAGCTGTTCGAGGCCGGAGACGTATCCAACGTCTTGTCCTCCTTCCTTCGTTTTCCTGTCCCCGTGTTAAATTTGTTGTAGGCGTTGACATTCACGCTCGAAGGTAAGAGCTGGGGGATCTGGTAGTCGTTGTCGTCCTCCTCCTTGATATGTTGGCCAGCATTTGGTTTGGTACTATCGTCGGCCAAAAGAGATTGGATGTTGAGGAGACTGCCACTGGCTTGGTAGGTGTTCGTATCGTTGCTGGAAGCCGGGCCTGAGGCGCTGTTGCTGACGGTTTCTTCGGACGAGTGGCCGATTTCGCCCATCTGGTCGTGTGTTCGCTTTCTTGGGTTGATGTTGGCAAGCAGAGGAATACTGTCAATATCGGCTCCGTTCCGGAGCTGCTGGAGAAGCACCGAGATGTTCACCTCTGGCAAATACTTCTCGAGCAACCGCTGTGAAAGGTTCAACTCTTCCTCGACCTTGGTCAAGTGCTTTCTTGTCAACGGAGTTCTCGTCTTCTTTTCGTATAGACAATGCCTGTTGTACTTTGAACAGAGATGACAGGTGGGGATTTCCCTCGTGCACTTCAAGCGTCGTCTCTTGCACTCGTTGCACGAGAAGCGGGCATCGCTCTGGTCGTTCTGGTCGGGGTAGGAAAGATCCTTTGTCGTTGCGTCGGGAGACATCATTTGTGGCTGGCTTTGTTTCAAACCCGGTTGGACCGTCGAATACGCCCGGATATCAAGAATTCTTTGATGAAAAACCAGTTCCAATTCGTGGGGAAAGGTACCCCACTATTTCGGGGCAAGGCTATATTTTCCCAAAATGGCTATGGCACGCCTGCACAGAGTCCAGGTGCACAGAACTCCGTGTGCCAATGGGCAGCAATTCTGGGGTTCGAATCAAAAACTAAACATGGTGGTTGAAACACGACCGTCTCCCATACATCAGAAACCTCTTATTCGATCTTTATTTTGTAGTTTGTCTTGAATTTTGGCCTTGAGACCAGCCTGAGACGAAGGATCTCACAGACCGTTAAAAATTAACTTGTGCCAGATGAAACGGCGGATCGGCCACTTTCCCAAAGGGGACATAACCTTGCGTCGCGCGGAATAACTAACTCCAAGCACATTTGTAGTACGGGCATACTAAAAATTTATCAAATGTAAAGATATAGTTTATTATGTATAAGAAACAAGGTTTTGAGGGCTTCCTCGAAGCCAGTACGAGAACGGGAGTCCAACTGTCTGCCAACTCCCCTGGAATCTCTATTAACATCCACTCCCCGCAATCTATTCGATCTAGTCTAATATATTGTATCTCTTCTTCAAGCCGGCAATGTGAGTAGCATTGACGTTTTCGCCGTTTGGTCCCAATTCGTCGCCGAGAACACTCGAAACTGCACTATGCAACAACAACGCCGTGGCGTTCTTGGATCCGGGGTATAAAAGATTGGTGATCCGGTCGGTTCTCTTGCAGCCTTGAATGGCAGGTTTGCCGGCAAATCTGTCTTGGAGCCACTTGATGGCGGCTGGAGATCCTGCTGCAGCCTCACTCAAGTGGCCACCCGTCAAATCAACAGCTAATTCAAACGACTTGATGCCGTTTTTACACCAGGTATTGTAGACTCTTTCTGAGCCTTTGAAAGGAACAATGTCGTCGAGCAAACCGTGGAATACAAAGATGGGGTATTCGGGCATTTCGTCGTCCACCAAGCCTAAGGTTTCATTGTTCAACACTTCCTGGACATAAGGCAACTTGAACACGTTCCATCCGTCCGCAAAGTAACTATCGTTTCCAGAAAAGAACTTGTGGTGGGCGAAATGAATAGTACTCTTGATAAGACAGTTTTGCTTAGGATAAAGATAGTCCTGGTACTTTTCTGGTTTGATTTGTTCCTTGATCACGTCACCAAGAGCAGGATACTGGTTTGACAATCCAATCAAACCGTTTGCAATCAATCCGGCAAAAAGTTTACCTTCTTGGGCTTCCACCGTTGCTGTAATATTTGTACAGAACCCTCCCAAGGCAGCGCCGATGATCTTGCCACTAAGCTCGGGAGCGTATTTTGGTTGCAAAGCCGAGGCCCAGCCACTGGCAATGGTTCCTCCGGAATAGCCCCATAACGCCGTTTTGGCGCCCAGGTCAATACCAGTAAAGTTCCCCGAACTATAAGCAGCTCTAATAGCATCTAATGTACTGTGTCCGGCATTTCTGCCAGCAGTGAAGGCGTTGATTTGGCCCTCGTAATCTGGGGTCACAATGAAACATCCTTCTTCTAACATGGTTTGCATCAAGAGCATTTCTGCTTGAGTTTCTAAGGTGTCAATAAACTCGTTTCCCTGCAACAAAGCATACGAAGGAGAACACTTGGCTGCCGATGCGTCTTCTGCAATTTGATACGACAATAACTTCTTAGGGTCTGCATTGTATGGTTCAATAATAGTAGCGACGATGGCAGTAGCATTACCAACAGAATCGGTACTTCTAACAAGGATTTGCCACGAGTTCTTGACGTTGATGGGGAAGTAGATACTTCTCAATGTACGAGGAGTCTTTCTCCACCGCAACAACGTTCCAGGTTTCTCGTTCTGGTAGCCGGCGTCGGGTTTGTAGAAGGGGTCCTGGTCAGGGGGCACTAAGGCAGGAAGCTTAGCGGCCAAACCCTGGCCCACAAACAATGTTAATGCAAAGAGCCAAAGAAAGTTATCTGTCAATCTCATCGGGAAATGTGTGTGTAGGTATAGGGTATGCTGCAATATCACAGGATTTGGTCCGTGTATTTATATAGTCCAGGGGTAACGTTCCGAGATATGTTTAAATCTTGTTTGGCCTGTGATCCTTACCTTGTTACTCCACTACCGGTCTCGCTTTGCCTAAGTCATGTATTTATTGCAAAAGGATAATTCTCGTGAGTCGCAAGAATTGCCTAAATAGGAAAGGATATAGAAATCCCATTTCCCGAAGGGGAAAATTCCAATTTCACCAGTCGTAAACCTTCTTCCAAGAGACAATGATACTTTTCAGCTGCTCAACAAAATTTACACGAGGACAAGCCATGCCTGTGATATTTTAGTTTACGTGTAACATGAAGGAATTCTCGTGACGGGTATATTTCTAAGTTTCTCTAACTATTTTTGTATGTCTTTTGGTGCGGATCAGGCTTAGATCAACATAGCAGCAGCGGCCAAAGCAGCAAAGACGTAACCGACTTGGTTAGAAGAAGCGGCACCTTCGAAGGCAGATTGAACGGCTGGAGCGGCGGTTTCAGCAGAAACGTAGATGGTGTTGACTTGGGTGCTGGTGGAAGTGCCTTGTGGGGCAACAGATGGAACAGCAGATGGTGCGACCGGAGCAACGGATGGAGCAACAGGGGCAACAGATGGAGCAACTGGAGCAACAGATGGGGCGACTGGAGCAGTAGATGGAGCAACAGTGTTTGGAGCAGCTGGAGTGACATCAGTCAATGGACAGTAGGTGGTGTAGATGGTGTCGTTTTCGGTGACGGTGGTCAAACCGGTGGTGACTGGGATCTTGGTGCAAGCATTGTCGGAACAACTAGTTATGGTGACAACAGTCGTGGCAATGTTGGTGACGGTGGTGGCGTTGGTGTAACCGGAGAAAGAAGAAGAGACTGGAGCAACAGATGGGTCAACTGGAGCAGCAGAAGAAGATGGAGCAGCGGAAGATGGGGCTGGGGAAGAGGAAGCTGGGGCACAAGAACCGGCGTTTTGTTGGAGAGCAGCCTTCAAGCTGTCAACGTAGTTGGCACCGGCTTGGACGTTCAACCAAGCAGTGGAAGCATCCCAGACAGAGATACCACCGAAGTTTGGAGAGCATTGGAATTCGCTGAGCTTGGAGGCAACAGTGGCAACGTCAACGTAACCGGCAACACCGGTGGAAGCTGGCAAGCCGACGAACAATTGGACGTTAGGGTTTGGAGCGGTCTTGGCGAATTCGGCCCAGGTGTTCCAGTTGAAGGCTTGGTCCAAAGAGCATGGGTTGTTGTAGAATTGGATGAAGATGAAGTCCAAGGCGACTTGGGACAAGGTTTCACCGAGAGAAGCGTCTGGGAAGACACATTGTGGGGAGGCCGAGACGTAGTAAGACTTGGAGGCGTCAGTGGCGAACTTTTCCTTCAAGGCGGTGACGAGGGCTGGGTAGCCAACGGTGCTACCGTGTTCGATGTCCAAGTCGAAACCGTCGACAACGGCGGTGTCGAAAGGTCTTTCTGGGTCTTGACCACCACCGAACTTGTTCCACAAGGTGGTGGCGAATTCGGTAGCTTCGGCATCGGAGGTGAAACCGTAGTCACCGAGTTGTCCACCCAAGGACAACAAGACCTTCTTACCTTGGGCTTGACAGTAGGCGATGTCTTCACCGATGGTAGGACAGTGGAGCAAGCCGTTGTCGAAGGTCAAGCCACATTGGTTGGCAAAGTTGACTTGGAGGGTTGGGAAGTTGTTGACGAACGACAAGATGACGGTGTCGACGTTGGCGTCTTGACAGTAAGAGGCCAATGGTTGTTGTGGGGTGGCGACATCACCGGCGGCGTTTTGGCCCCAGTAGACAGCCACGTTGGAGGCGGCATTGGCGTAAGCAAGGACCGACGAAACGGCCAACATGAACTTGGTAGAAAGCATTGGTTATTTAACGAAAGACTAAGGTTGGGAGTGAACTACCAAAAAAAGAGTGTATGAGTTAGTTAGCTAAAGAAAAGAGAAGAAAACTTTTGAAAGGTTGGGGGAACAGCCATGACTTATAAGAGACTTGGGGGGGCAGACCCAAATTCATGCGAATCCATGCAGACACTGTGTCGGTTGCATCAATTTTTTTGTAGAGGAGTATTTTTTCATGATGGAACCAAATCAGATAGTCGGGTTGCCCAATCGCGCCAGATGCTGCAAAAATATTGTAACCCACCAATAAAACACGTTAGTAGCACAGGACATATCAACAAAGACGAAAAAATATCATCTCGATCCGGTGCTATTGTGCTCGTCTCTGTCAAACTTTTGGCGCCGCGGGGGCCAGTTTGCGCGACAAAATTAGGAGCCAAGCCTTTTTGTGTGCAGATTGTAAACAAAACATCTCGGAAAATATTGTCAAGTCACGTATACGCGACAGAGTTTTCAGACAAAAAAGGGCCAATGGGGAAGGCGTACGCGCAGATGCATGTCCTTGAAGCCGGCGCTGCATGGCCCCAACTAAGGCGCCGTGGAATGCCCATCGGTTATAAAGGTTATTTGCCCAGGAAATCCTAATTCGGACGTACTAAACGAGAAAAATGCGCCAGCTGAGCCATGTCCAGAAAAGCCCATACGCACCGAAGGAAAGCGTAATGTTGTAGATAACCCACAAATCGGGGTATCGTGCCGGTGGTGGTACGACAAAGTCCAAGACGTGGTACACCAAGATCAACACATAGCTGGCCCGGATGACCAACGCCCACCAGCCACGGCTCTTGAACAAGAGCTTGGGCCCGATAAGCGCGTTGATCAAGAAGTTGGCCACAAAGTACTGAAGCACCAAGTCGTCTTTCTTGAGAAGTGGATACAAGCTGAACGTGCCGACATTGTTGATCCACTGCACGATGTCGACCAAGTTGGGGTCCACCAACAAGAGCAACGTGGTGGGGAGCAACGGGAGCAAGATGCTCTTTTCGTGAACCTGGTACGAGAACAAGTAGAACGCAAGCGAGTTGCCGGCAAACCCGTAGATCATGCCCGGAATGACGTTCTTGGCCTGGCGCAACTTGAAGAAAAGCACGATATTCATCGGCAAGATCAGCACCACCGTCGTCACCAACGAGATCCGCGACAACTGCTCGGCGTTGACAAGCTGGCGATACTTGACAAGCGTGTTGGTGGCACACCAGAAGTTGGCCACCTTGTCCTCAAAGAGCCCCCGGTTAAAGGGGAACACACGGACCACGATCTGGAGAAGCAGCTGCGGGTCCCTGATGAACGGTAACACGATGACAAACTGCGTCAACACCACGGTGAAGCCCACGGCAAACAACTGCTTGAAGCTCTTCAACTGGCTCAAGATAAACACAAAGATAAACGTCGAGTAGTACAAGCCCATCTGCTTAAAGTTTATGCAGCTGACAAACCAGATGCTGGCCATCACGTAGTTCTCCTTGACCAAGTCCACCAACGCGTACACAAAGAACCCCAACATCACTGAGTTGTACTGGAAATGCCCGTGGTCCACAAGAACCAAGTGTGCCTGGTTGATGATGATGAGCGAAATGATGATCTGGTCCATCCGGTTCAAGTTGAGTCTCTTACCCAACAAGTTGGCGATGCTCAACACCGCCGGAATGTAGAGGATCAACTCGCTGACCAACGACGTGAATCTCATGAAAAACTTGATCTCCAGACCCTCAATTCCTCTCGATGCGTTCAATGCAAACCATTCTGGGTTGATAAACAGCCCAACCTTGCCGAGAACGTACAGATGGTACGCCGTCAACGGCGGATAGTCCAAGCCCCAGTACTGCAAGTCAAAGAAGTACCACTTCGATGATGGCAAATGTGTCGTCAATTCCATCCAGTGACGCTGCGCTTCAAAGTCTCCAAACATCGGAGCAATCCCTTGTCCCAGGTAGCCGCCCAAACCAATGGCGGTCCGTAGTATTATCGCTGTCATGATCAAGATGTAGCGGGCAGCCCATTGGTCGGGGGCCTTTTCAAAGTTGTGCAAAAGATCGTACACCGGCGAGCCCTTGAAGATGCTGTTCAGCACAGGCTTGGCTGCCACCGGTTGGACCTCAACATTGCTCTTTTTAGACTTCTTCTTTGATTTCGTCATGGCAATGGTGTTCGTGTTGAAGATGAAAACAGCGGATTTATTGCAGGTTGCGAAATCTGTAAAAAAAACGGATAAAACAGAAACAACAGGACCGCAGTATTCCTGGTAGAAACTTCCCGTTGCAAAATCTTCCCGAAGTGCTAAATCGGTGCCAAAAAGAACAACTAGACTAACAATGTGGTAAAATATAGATTATAATTGTATAAAAAGGTTTGCAAAGTAACGAAAACAATTAAATGTACATGTATGTAGTTGATGATGAAATATTCCTAATTTTTTTAATTTTACAATATTTACCTACCATTCTCAAAATTGACTTTGGTAAAGGTTTCAAGAAATTACAAGACCTTACCATTGTACGTTGTATACATTTTTAACTAGGAAAGCTTACTGAATATTGAATAAGTAAATACATTTCAAATGTCTTCATCTCCTCTAATAGTGCGGTAATGATTTTATAAATAACGCTAAAAAATTCAAAAAAACAAGTTTTCTATAAAAGGCAACTTGTCCGAGTGGTTAAGGAGAAAGATTAGAAATCTTTTGGGCTTTGCCCGCGCAGGTTCGAATCCTGCAGTTGTCGTTATTTTTTT
>PPLR02000062.1:0-17078 GCA_003706535.2 Teunomyces kruisii | reverse complement strand
TTTGAAACTGGCCGTTTAGGAAGGAAAGGAATGAACTATGTGGTGATTCAGATTCAAAAAGCTATTCCGAGAAACTATATATTCGTTAGCGATGGGTCACCAATTCTGATACCTTGCTGATCTCTGGATTGTTGTGGAGTGGTTTGGGGAGGCTAGAATCACGACACAATGGAATGATTATAATTTGAACGAAAAGAACTTCGACTAGAAGGGGGTATTCTCTCAAGTAAGCACTTGGATCATATACCAGTACGAAGTGTAACACTTAGGATGATATAAGTGTGTGGAAAGCTAGAAATAGAATATCAAAATCTGGGTGTCAATAAACATCAATTTAGACGTGGACCCTTTAATTTTTTGGTGATAATACTACTTTTATATAAACCAAAAAAAGAAAATGAGAAAAAAAAATTTGAGTCAACCTATATTAAGTTTTTTGTTAATTTTAATTTATTAAACATGATTGTTTTGGTTGTTTATGTTTGGTAAACTTTGTATGTAGATGGAGTGTGATTTTGGGATTGGCAGACGCAGAAATGTTTGCGACAGCAATACTGGCCGAGCTGAGGTGATAATAGTCGTTCAGTAACCGGTAATCCTGTGGTAACCGAAGCGGAGGATGAGTCACTAGTAATATTTCCTGATATTGTTTTGGGATTTACGCTTTTTCTAGTTATTTTTTATGTGCACGCATAAGCTTTCATAATAAAATATTTTAGAACATTTTAGGAATTTAGATTTGGAGTTTAATACCATAATACTGGATTTACGGCGTGACTTGTACCTTCAGATCAACCTGAGTCAAAATATATGGTAAATAATGTTACACTAACTTCTAAGTATAGAGTATAGGAGATGTTAGATTTAGTAGATGTGAAATACTAAAGGTAAAGTTTTTAGGGCGGTGGAATCCCCATCAACAAGTGGTGACCGCAATAGGTGAAGCCACGTATCCAACATTTTTTCTGTCTGACCTGCATAAACAAAACAACAGGCATCTTTATTGGGTCAGAACCGGTTGGAAAAGTGATGACACCTTATGTCGGGGAATTGAGAAGCTCAGGGTCAAAAAAAAATAACTCACCGTGGTTTCCCAAAAGTTTTATGCGCCTCGTTCGTAGCGCGAACAATATTATCAGGAGCGGTTTGAGACACCAAAAAACGTACATCGTTGGTTACTATAAGTGACATATCGCCGTTCTATTATGTCGCTTCAAGCATAGTCTAGTAAGGTAATTTCTTTTCTCCGACTTCCAGGTCCGCACTGCACATGTAGGACGCCTAATCTAGTTTTTTAGACTAGACCCAAGCTCCTAGTTCTCGGATTATCGGAATCAAACTTCATTCCGTACCCATGCCATGCATTTAAATGTAGGCATGGCCGGTAAATACCTCAGTTTTGAGTGGAGTTGAGTAAGCCGAGATGATTTGTTGGCGGCCGGGCATAAAGCTTAATTTGTTATAAGTTTTTGGGCCAGGACGCCGCCGGGGTTCTGTTCACGTGTATGGTGATGATTTAAACTTTTTACCCACAAACAAATCGAGCCTGGTTTCATAGATAATATCTCATGGTGCGCGAACAAGATTAGTCCTGGTGAATAAAATGCTACATATTTACCCACTCTGCTTGGCAATACTACCTTCTGAAATTACACATTGAAAATTCTAAATGAAACACTCCAATATTAATTTTTTGTCGGGCGGGTTATGTGTCCATTATTTTTGCGTGTTTATTTTGTATTATTTTTTTATTTTTTTGACGCCGTACTAGCCGAATACCTATCGTGGGTGGTGTTTCACATTTGTGTAGGTTCGATGATCGTAATCAGTTATGTATTTAGTTGATTTCAGGTAACAGCTGGTTTAACTAATTTAACAAAAGCCTTCGGTCACATACACCTCTGCATGCAGTAGAACATACATACTCCCTTTTATGGGTGAAAAAGGGCTCGTATATGCCCAAAGAAGTGGCCTGTTTGTGTTAGAGTTCTAAAAAAAGCATTCATCGATCAGTTGCAAAGAAACCAGCCTTAAAGTCAACCGCGAATGTTATTTTTTGTTTGTCGGCCACAACTCATACTGACAAAATCCAGGTGTCCGTCGCAATGCTACGGGATTGACTGGTTTAGTTTAGTTTAGCTCCAAAAAATATCCATGTTTTCTTGTCTGGAGAATTCTGCAATTGGCGACTATTATTATGCCCTACATTTCTCGCACGTGCCAAGTTTACCTCCCAATGTCGCTGTTTCATCTACTGACAAAATCAAGAAAATGTACCTTAAAAAATGCGCGGCTTCAATCGGCCATACAAAGCCTTACCACCTAGACACATTATCCTCGTCTGTTGAGAATACTTCAAGCCATCGTTATGAGCCGTAGGTCAAGGAACAAAATAGACTACCCTGTTATATTGTTTGTTTTGGCAGTGTCACATTAATTATGGCGTTGGCGCGGGATAGGCGGGGTGGGTTTAAGCCTAGCTCGGTTTCATATTTATCGTCAAACCAGCACCATGGTTGTAGCCTTGCCAACTGTCATAGGAATGCACCGTCTAAAAATAGCTTATGTCGTCTCATGTCGTGGCTTATGGATTAGTCTGTTTCATTGGTTGCTTATGTAATATTACATTTAAAAGGGGTTTTGTATTTTATTTTTTGCACGGAGGTGATGTTGCATTTGGTGGCCAGTTACGGCCCCCCGCTTCCCTGTGCTCGTGCTCGGATTTTGTCAACCGTCCAAAAGTACCCGTTACTATTTCAGTAAGCCGATTTCTAATTTGGTCCAACTTCCTATTTTGGTCTCACTTCCTCAATTGGTTGCTTTAGGAAATGCTCCCATTTTTTTGTGAATTAAAAGCCGCGGTCCTGATCCTGGGGTAATTATAGCAAGTGAGGCGACAATGACAAGTTTTCTTCCCTTCAGTATAGTGTGACACCACTGACACGACAATCCTTGCCCCCCATCCCTGCCTATTGTCACTTGCCACCTATTTTGTCGTGGCCGCCTCTGTTTAGTCCCACAATTTTGTCGCAATAGTCACAAGAATCTAAAAAATATTGGCACTGCCCTCATTTCCCCCCCGCCCCTATTCACACGATCGACTACCATTAAAACATCACTAATATTAACTAAGCCCGCACACAATTGATCCTCCAGTTCTTATCGCGTTTGCCCAACAGGACTAGTTAAATGCTTGTCACGGAACCTGATTACAAGTCGTATCTACCTCCGTACAGATCACTCTTGAATCCTAACGAGCGTTATGACTACCGAACGCATTCATTTGTGCCGTTATCTCAAAATGAATTGAATGTCCTCAATTCCAACCTCCGCAAACAAAACAACCACAACTTGACCTTCAAGAGCCTAAACAGCAAGAAGTCCACCAATGGCAGCTTTAAGATGAAATACAAGTCGCTCTTGAGCGATGTCAGCAGAACCTTATCGCTACGGATCAGCAGCTCCAACCTTGTGGCAAATGTCACGTCTACCAGTTCTTTATCATCGAGCGCCCAATCCCCCCCGTCACAACCCTCGACTAGGGTATCCACCTCTATACAATTGCAAATGAATTCACGCCAACCACCTATGGAATTCAAGAACCTCCCTTTGGAAATCCTCGATTACATATTCTTTCTTGTTGACGCAAAGCAGGATTACAAAAGCTGCTTATACACTAGTAAGCTCTTTTATTACTTTGCTAAACCCTACTATTACCAGCATCTCAATTTTACCTCGACATACAGGTTTGCACAGTTCATTTCATACTTGAGATTGAATTCCGAAATTGGACATTACGTGAAAACGATCAATTTGTCCAATATCAAACCAGGGTATGACCCAGAGCTGGAAGAAGAAGGGGAAGCCATTCTAGGACACATTGCTAATAACATCACCATACATAATAACGGGACACACCACAATCTTCCTCATATGCAGCAAGGTTTGGATGCTTCGAACGAAACAGACAGCTTTCTAAATAATGAGAAGGTGTTTGCAGGATGGAGAGATTGGAAGTTCAAAAACAATCCTTTGTATTCTATTCACACTCCGTCCAATTCTGTTAGTTTGACTAAGATCACATCCAATTCACAACATCTGGCTTTGTCCAACAAGTCGTCGGCCTCGTCAAACTTATACTCAACAACTTCAAAACGACTTGTAAAGCCATTTAAGTACTTCAAGTCTAAAAAGAGAAGACATTCCTTAGGCTCAACCCGCTCTTCAAGGCCGATGCCAAAGCTGGAATCGTTGGATTTGAAGGCTCCTGAATTGTCAATATTGCATAGGAATTATATTCCACATCCTATGATGAACAAGTTTTTATTAAACTATTCAACTTCTAAGGATATTCCAATGGGATACATTTTACACCTCATTACTTTGTGCCCTAACATGGTATCTTTGAATTTAGGAAACGTATCTCTATCCTTGGATTACGAGATTAGTAGATCTATGATCTACAAATACCAAACGTTTGATTTGATGAATAACTATCCTAAGGACTTGGTAAGTCGGATAGATGAGTTGATGAAAGAAGACTACGACGATCAATCTAGCGCTTTCTGTGACGTATCATCTGGCAGATTTCAAATTAGAAGCGGTTTTTTGAATTCAAGATTTAGTAGCATGCAAAATGCATCTAACAGTCTATTTGCCAAAACAAATCAAACAAATGCCTCCACAGCTTCATCTGTTTACTCGTTGGGGTTCTCGAAACCCCTTATAAAGTACAACAGTTTGCTTCCTCCCTTGCCGCAAACAGTAAACGACATATCATATGTCAACAAGGGAGATGGAAAAGTCTACTTGAGTGATTTAAATCTCAAGTCCATAAATAATTCTTTCTTGAGCAAGATTAACGAAGACGAATTATTAACAGCTGTTATTAGGATCCATGGTTGGAACAACCACAGGGTAAAGAACTACTTTTCAACTACCAACTCTATAGCACACATGGGAAATTGTGCGGACACAGGGAATTTGAGGTATATCAATCTTTCATCAATGATATGGCTCAACAAAAATTTGGTTAAGAAGTTCTTGAAGAATATTCTTCGGGATAGAAGTACATTCGGTGTTTATTATGACAGCCCTCTATCGATCTTTGATCTGGAGTCAAATTCTGATTCCGGTTATGATTCCGATTCCGATTCCATCGATCTCTCCATAGAGCAACAGGCTCTAAACTATAAGCAGGACTTAGTGATCGACTTGACGGATTCTGGAATGTACAAAAGTTTACCATGGGCTATAAGAATCGATTTGAACACTCGCGAAGGATGTGTGACTGCCCATAAGATTTTGAACGACGACCTACTTGACTCATTTGAAGACTATATGAGACGTGAAAGAAGAAGAAGAGGTCGTATGGGCGAGAATTATTTAGTATGAGTAGTAGTATAGCACTTTTACTCCAACAAGCATAAGTAAAGTGATGCCGTAGTATCATGATATGACATAACACAAGCTTGCTCAAAAAGGACTACAGCAGTTGATTACAAATGTCCCAGACATCAGGTCATCACCGTTTCATGGATCAGCCTGACCTAATAAATTAGCGGCGACCTCTAACAGCGATGGTTTTAAAGCTGGCCCCATCCAAGAGACTTCTCCCAAGGATAGAAATAGATTATTCTAGAAAATTCAAACATACTTCCCAAGTCTAATTAGCCCCTAATGTTAACGCTAACGGTTTGTTGACATGGAAAGTTATTCAAAGGTTCATGGTGGAAAAAGAAAACATAAAAGGATGAGATTTGTCGTTTTTTAAATATGCTGAAAATGCGTGTCCGGGTAAATTTATCACGATTAGGGAAGAACATAATTCTAAACTTAACTGGGATCAGTTGAATATACCTCGGGAAGTCCGTACTGGTAGACAACATAATATTATTGTACTATAATGTCGGACTTATCTGCTCAGCTCTCCGCCTTCAAAAACAAAATAAAGAGTGGACCTTCCGTGACGGTTGCACGGAAGGCAACTGCCCAGAGACCAATATCACCTTTCAAGGATAATCATAGCGACAAACCTTCCAGTTCGGACCTTAATGGTAACAGTAATAATAAAAGATCCCAGGACACGATGTCGGAGGTTATAAAGAGACAAAGAACTGCCATGGGTGAGGTGTCGGGATCCCATTTGTCAACCCAATTACATTTGGCAGTTGAATACGTCAAACAGCATGATAGTCCTATAACAGTGGTCAAGCTACAGAACTACTTATCCTTTGACATAACACATACACTTTTACCTTTGTTGAAGGAGATAGACCGTATCAAGTATGACCCTGAAAACAATACTTTAGAATATGTTTCGTTGCATAACATCAGAAATGCTGATGATTTGTTGAACTTTTTGAGATCGCAACCAACCTTCAGAGGTACTTCTGTGAAGGATTTGAGGGATGGTTGGTCTGGGTGTATGACTGCAATTGCCGAGTTAGAAGAGCAGAACAAAATATTGGTATTAAGAAACAAAAAGGAAAATTCCCCAAGGTTAGTGTGGGCTAACTTAGGAGGTGAAATTGGGAAAATTGATGAGGAGTTTAGAGATATGTGGAGTAGTGTCAAGGTTCCAGATTCTGATAATTTGTACCAGGCCTTGATTGATCAAAGTTTGAAGCCTACTGGTGCAGATCCGCAGGCAATCAAAAAGAAACCACAACAGTCGGAGAAGAAGCAAAAGAAGGCTAGAAGAGGAAAGATTACAAATACGCATATGAAGGGAATTTTGAAGGACTATTCTCAATTAGTTTGAATGGCGGTGAATTAGGTTTAAGATTGTTCATTCTCGTTCTAAGTTGCAAGATAATGTGAACATTACGCTCAAGATGTCAGAGAACAGCATTTTATACAAGTATAACCTTAAAATGATCGTGACTTTGAACCAATACTAACATTTTGATCAAACTGGACTTCAATGGTTGTGTAGATGTTGTAGTAATATGCGAGTAAATCTCAGCATGGCAGTTTTTTTTTTGACATCATAACAGGACAGTTCTAACCATTCACCTCATCATAACCAAATAACGCTTCCCATAATGTCTGGTATGTATCGGAGATCCAAAATGCATCTACATCGTACATATATGCTTAATTAGCTACTAACAATCAGTTGATTTTAACACCGTTGCCTCCGAATTCTGCAACTTCTACTACCAACAATTTGATTCCGACAGAACCCAATTGGGTAACTTGTACAGAGAGCAATCTATGTTGACTTTCGAAACCTCCCAATTGCAAGGTAACAAGGATATTGTCGAGAAGTTGGTTTCGTTGCCATTCCAAAAGGTTGCCCACAGAATCTCCACTTTGGATGCTCAACCTGCCTCCCAAGATGGCGGTATTTTGGTCATGGTTACCGGTGAATTGTTGATTGACGAAGAGCAAAACGCCCAACGTTACTCTCAAGTTTTCCACTTGATCCCTGACGGAAACTCTTACTATGTTTTCAACGATATCTTTAGATTGAACTACTCTTAAATAGCCTATTGGTAGAGATTATACGAGTACTATAGCGACATCTTTACAGAGTTACTGTAACGCAGAATTATAACACAACTCCTCTGTTCTGGAAAGATTGATCCACATATGCTTCACAGGTGGAAGGTGATAGGTGGTGGTGTTAGTGGTGTTAGTGGTGGTTCGCGTTGTGGACAGATCCGTGTTTGGGCGAGCAACATTTACCAAAACAAGTCCGCAAACAATTGTATGCGATTGTGATAATGCTGCAACATCAAATTCCAGTCATTCCTCAACGACCAAGGGCAAAGGACAAACAGATAGAAGCTGATGGCTTTAGTGGAGAATCTGACTCAAATGATTCCGGTGACGAACGGCTTGTTTCATTGAAGACATTGCCGAAGTCCTCACCTCTCCAGGAACCGGCCGTCAACGAAGTTGTACCTCAGAAACTGGGATCAATTGAACCAGTTATTCCGAAGAGACCAGTCAGAACAAAGTCTAGTTCGAGTGGAATTGAATCCTCCCTGGCCAAAGAAGAAACTGCCAGTCCCGTTCCGGTAATCCCAGCCAGACCAAGGAAAGCCCAGAAACAGGTCCAGGAAGATGAACTGTCTGAATCAAAAGGATTGGATACATCAACTACAGTGGAAGAGGAGGTTAGAAGCGTTCTCAAAGATGAATTGAACAGCCCTGTTCCAGAAGAAACCATTGTAAAGAAGTCTGAAGGAACTCTCAACTTTCAATTGGATGATCCAGATTCAAAACTGAGCAATTTGGATGGTGAAAAGACCCCTGGGAACTCAAATACAAAGATAACTTTTAAGAATGATGAGGAAGATCCGTTGGGGGGAAATTCGGATGTTTCTAGTTTCACGGATGATGTTGAAACCGTTCTGCAAGAAAAGGAGGATGAAGAGTTAAATGAAAGAATTAACAATGAGATTTCTTCTGAATTCAAGCCACAAGAAACTGGATCACAGAAGGAAGCTGATTTTGGTGTTGATTTCAAAGAAGCTATCGTGGTTGATGACTCTGAATTCAAAAATGAGCTGGGAGACTCGACTGATAAGGGTCAGCATATCAAGGAAAATATTGCTGAAGCAGACTCTGAAGAACGGAATGACACCAAAGAAATACCAAGCGAAGTGAATGAGAAAGAACCAGAACCAGAACCAACTTTGAATGAAACGCCCACAAAGGAGGACACCTTGCAATCTGGCTCAGCAGAGACCACATCGAATTCAGAAAATATAGAAGAGGCAATTTCAGAAAATGAACTGACTCGTCTCGAATTGAAGAAGCCGGCCATTCCAATTCGCCCAAAGAAGAAGACAATCTTCCCATCTGTTGCTAAGGAAGACGAAAATAAATCAATCTCTTCTGATGCTCCAAAGCCAAAGGCGCCACCTCCAAAGCCAAAAAAGCTATCTTCTAAGATTAGTGCCTTCCAACAAATGTTTAGCCAGGATTCAACCCCTCCGAAGCCAGAGTATACTCCTCACAGTAAGAGAGCAGATGGAACATTCAAGTCTAGTGGAAACAAGTTGTCGAATGAAAAATTGAAATTCGCTGAGACTTTACCTGGTGTGATGGGAAGAGGAATTGCCTTACCTGGGTTGGCAAATCCAGGTTTATTTAATAAAGCTACGAAAGAAGCAACTGATTCTCTGGAAGAAAATGATGGCCCTAAATCACTGGTTGAAAAAGATCAACCACGTAGACCGAAGGGACCAAAAGGAAGGAGATTGCCAAAAGCATTAAAAGAGCCAGTGAGTATTGAAGCTGAATCAAAGTTTAAAATAGTGACGCACGAATTATGGAACGTGAAGTTTACTAGCAATCAGGTTGGTGTTGAGAAGGATTTAGATAAGAACGAAGGTGACGAACCTAATGAGGAGGATGCTCCTACGGAGTCTCATGATTCTGCAAAGAAGGATCATATTCAACAAGTGAATGACAAAGAACCTATAGTTGATTCCGCAGATCATATTTTGGAACCTGAAAGTACTTCTGAATTTGATTCTGCAAAGGCATCACCTGTTGAAACCACAGAGGAAACCGAGGAAACAGAGCAAGTAGAGAAAACAGAGAAAACGGCGGAAAATGAAGCGGTTGAAAAGGAAGATGTTGAAACACCATTGAGTGATGGCATTTACAGTGACATCCAAACTCACAACGAAGAAACTACCTCGAAAACCCTGGAGGAGCATGTTGTTCATTCTGACATACCGAATATTCATTCTGACGACAGTGGTTTAACTCTCAAAACACCGGAGATACTGGATGACCCTCCCTCTCACACTCAATTGCATGGCTTAGGTGGAGTTGAATCGGTTTTTGAAGAAGCAAGCGAGGTGGACAAGGGTTCTAATGTTGCTGAAGGTTTCGAGGACAACGATGAAAAAGGTGAGCTAGCTTTATCAGCAGATGAATCAGAGAAAGTTATTAGTTGATACTACAATGAATCAAAGTTTATATTTTGATTATTAAGATCGGTCATAAATCATGAATATTGTTCCTACTTATTGGTTTGTAGTCTGTCTTCTGTGCGGTCTAGAATCATTAAAGCGAGGTATGTATTTCAGCTTTGTCTCTTCTTCTGTCAGTCTAACTTCTTCGCTATCTGATTCTGGAGTAACAGTGTCTTGCTTCGCAGGTGTGCTTTTATTTAGTTTGTTCTTAAGAGCAGTCACCTTCTTCTCAATTTCTTCTTCATCTTCGCTCAAGTCCTCAAGTCTTTCTCTTAGTTCCATGCATTTCACCTGGATTAATCTCTTCCTTTCATGATCGGAAATACCTGACCGTGCTTCTGACTTAATGCTCTCTATTTTTTGTTGCTTTTCCCTCTTCTCGTTCACCGTCTGTAGTACTTTCCGCTTCTTATAGTTCCCCGATTTAAGATCATCCTCACGGTTCTGCTTTGGCTTCGATAAACTGGTTTGTATGTGTCCTGAGGTACCACTTCCTCTAGCAGTTTGAAGTCCTATACCATTGTAAGACATTCCTTCTGGTTTTGTTTATGCATTATTCAAGTGATGGCAAGCTTCCTTCAATTCATATCTGGTGTCGTGTCTTTACCAAAGTTAAAGCCAACTCCTAAAAGCGTTAGGTTGTGATTAGATTCAAGAACCTTATAATAAAGTCTAACAGTCATCGCCTGGAGATTCAGGCAGCCGCAGAATTGTTACATGGCAACAAGCACCGATCTCCAACCCGGAGGAGAATGCTACCCATTTATTGTAGACTTCAGCACGAAATTTAGCTCAAAGAAGACACACATCGTCTGTCAATATTCTACTATATGCTTCATTTCCACTGGCTCTATATCCTCGAAATTGGTCGTCTCTTTTCGGGATTCGTCTAAAGGTGGGTCCTGCGTTATGCAAGCGGCTGACCAAAGATTAGGCGCGTGTACAAAAATTTTCGTAACTTCGTGCGTGAAGATTTGATCACAAGTCAATAAATCCCTTCACCTTCATCACTTAGCGCATACTGATGATTCTGCTACCTAGGATAAGGCTTCGTGTTGGAGCAGCGATCATTTTTGTCATTCTTTTAATTGTGTTAATCACTCATTCTACGATAGATAAAGATATCCTTGGTTCATACGGAGTTCCATACACTAGTGACACGTCTGATTCGAACCAGGAATTCAAACCCATTATTGGACAATGGAAGACAAAACCACACCATGAATTCTGGGCAAAGGTTTTCCAAGCCATCGGAAACAATGAATTGAATCTTACAGATAGTGACTTGGGGAAAGTTGTTCAATACACCGACAGATCTGACCAAATTGATGGCCCCAACACTAAGGAGGTGTTGTTATCAAAAGCCATCATCTCTGAAGAAGTGTTGGAAGAATTCAGAAATAAGCATGACAGAGCAATGAAAGAATTACCGCCAAATGTTCCGGAATCGGCCTTTAAAAAGGGTACAAAAGGTGTTGTTTTGGTTGGCGGTGGAAGATTCTCGTGGCTATCTTATTTGGCCATATTGTCTTTGAGGGAGTCTGGCTCCAAGTTGCCCGTTGAGGTTCTTATGCCTACTATCGAAGATTATGAAAGAGAGCATGACTTTTGTAAGAAGATACTTCCTACATTGAAGGGTTCGTGCATTAATGTCCCTGATGCGTTGGGAGCTCAGGTTATGTTAAAATGGTCTCCAAGAATTTCAAAATATCAGTATAAGTCATTGGCATTGATGACTTCATCGTTTGAGCATATCCTTTTGTTAGATTCAGACAATGTTGTTCTTGAAAACCCAGATCATATTTTTGAGAGTAAGCTATACAAGAAATTTGGAATGATAACCTGGCCAGACTATTGGGCTCGTACCATTTCACCAAAGTTTTATGATATTGCCAATCTTCATGTGAACGAAAACAAGCGTATCAGATATGACCGCTTTCCGTTGAATGTTGATTCAAACGTGGAATCCAATATTTTGGATGATGAAAGGAATAACGTTCCTTACCATGACTTAGAAGGTACAATCCCTAATTTATCAACTGAGTCGGGCCAATTTGTTGTGAACAAGGGAACTCATGGAAAAACTTTATTACTTTCATTGTTTTACAATGTCTATGGTCCCGATTTGTATTATAAATTATTCTCTTTGGGTGAGCAAGGGGAGGGTGACAAGGATACATTTATTACTGCAGCATTTGTCACCAATCAACCCTTCTACCAAGTTAAATCGTTCATTAGAACGGTTGGTTATGCGGATTCTGCTGACAAGTTCCATGGTGTCGCCATGGGCCAGAAGAATCCTGTAATGGATTATGAAGCATACGAAACACGGATAAAGAAGGACAGTTCCAACAAGGGAAAACCAATCAACGAACAAATTGAGCTGCTCAAGAAGATTAAAGATGAAAATTTTCTGGAGCATGGAGAGATACCACTTTCCTTCCTCCATTGCAATTACCCCAAATTGGACCCAGTGGACTTGGTTACGAGATCGGAGATTTACGATAGTGACAAGAAAGCCTTGAAATATAGGGTTTTTGGCAACTTAAAGTATAAAAAAGAGATTATTCAGAATGGCCAGAAGCAAATTGTGGATGCTGACTTTGAGTTATCTAAATGGACTCAAATTAAACAGGCCTTGTGTGAAAAGAATCTAAACTTTGTCCATTTCTCTAAAACGAAAAGGTCTACGTTATGTGAGTTTGTTTCGAACCAGGTCAAAGTTTTGGGAGAAAAGACAGATTAATTAATTATCAGGAGTGACTTCATAACGAAATTCAATCTGTTATATTTTGTAAAATATATGTAAGAACAAGAACCAATAGACATACCCATACATTAACGTTTGAAACACGAATATGTTACTTAAATTCTGGCTTGTGGCTTCAAATCTTCAACAATTTCGAGAGAAATCAACCTGGCAATTGCCATTATAGTAATCATTGGATTTGCTCCACTTGCAGTTGGTAATACGCTTCCATCAGCAACGTAAACATTCTTACATTCATAAAGGCGCCCCTTCAAATCACAAGCACCCTTTGAAGGCTTGCTTGCTATACGACACGAACTCATTTGATGTGCAGAACCATACAGAGTTCCGTATGAATCAAATGGAATACTTGCAGTCTTATTCCTCCAGGTAACATAGTCTTTGTCAGTAATAGATCTCTTTTCCTTTGGCTTGGTCGAGTTGAAACGAGGAGTCCAAATTTGTGAACAATAAATCTCTTCTGCGCCTTCAATGTACAACAAATCTGCTGCACACAAGAATGCCTTCAACAACGCATTCCGATCAAACTTATTAATAGCATAATCAACAACCAATGCTCCAGAGTGATCAGATGTGACACTTCCACTAGATTTATCTCTTGTGATAAGTAAAATTGCACTTAATCTGTTGTAAGCAGCTAAACCCTTCCTTAGGTCATCACTTCCATCCCAAGGATGAAAGACGGATTCCAAGAATGGAACATTTAATACTGTTTCAATCTTTGCACCATGTGCCTTTCCGTCTAGATCATCCACCTCCGTACATACGGTAGTCAAAATAGGATGCTCATATGGCTTTGAATCAACTTCCTTCCCAAATTTGCCAAAGATGACTGTGACAGGGTGAAGCTTCAAATTAGATCCGATATGCTTGTTCTTAAAACCGGAATTTTGCAATACCACAGGTGTTTGTAAAGATCCACCACATACCACAAACTTTTTAGGGCCAGTAATTTTAAAAATGACCCCTGTTTCCGTATCCTGACATAAAGCCCCGTAGGCTTTTCCGCTCTTGTGAAGAAGTCTTAATACCTTGACATTAACCATGAATTGGGCACCTTTTTCCAGTGCATCACGAAACCAACATTCAACTGAGCCTTGCTTGATTCCAAATTTACACCCTAAATGGCATAGACCACAATCATGGTTGGTGTGATTACCATTGTTATTCTCAACTTCTTTGGCAGCATATCCTAGTTTTTTAGCCCCATCTATAATAACTCTGTTGCCGAGGGAATGATTGGTGTTTTCTTTTGTAGCGCCCATCTTTTTCCAAACATATTCGACACATTGATCGTATTTCTCACTTGCAGCCCAAGTAACACCATAGTCGTCATACCATTCTTTTCTTACTTTGAATGGAGTTTTCAAACAAGCAGACCAATTGACTGTTGTTCCTCCGCCAAAAGTAGACCCTGCTAACACAAATAGTTGTTGATTTTTGGTAGCCAAGGAGCCCCCGGTTTCAAATAGTTTTCCAACACCCTCCTTGTCTGAAAAATTAAACTCTGATTTGTCATAATAATCTCCCTTTTCCAAGACAAGAGAAGTATACCCCTCTTCTGACAAAGTATGAGCAACCACACCAGCCCCAGATCCAGACCCAATTATCAAAACATCGATATCTGGTAGGTATAATTCATGGCCATCAGTATTTGGTTTAAGTAATAACTTGTAGGAAAAGGAATTGACTTCAGTTTCAGGTAAACTCTCTCTTGATTCCCTTCCGGGGTATCCAACTGCCAAATTGTGTAAATCATTAGCACAGAAAACAAACGTTGAAATGGTTAAGGAATGAAATAACTTGAATAACCTTCTCTTGAATGACAAAGGGGAATCTCTCCACGATTTGAGTAACCGTTCTCTCTCAAAAAAGGTCATATCTTTGACTAATGTTAGAGACCCTGTAATTGCTGGAGATAAGACCCTAGATTCGAGAAGTCTCTTCACTAAAATAAAATTTTGAATCGAGCTTTTGTCATTTTTATTGATAGCTCCAACTAGATGTTCAGAGAACTCGGGGATGTCTGAAGGTTTTGAAAAGGTTTTCAAGTACTCGTCTAATTTGTCAAGGGGAAAGTTCTTGTGCAAATGGGCCCGAATTACATCTGGTTCGACGTCATGTATAAGGGCATCCGCCAAACACAAGAACACCTGCAAATCTTCCTGATCAATTTTTTCAGCTGCCATGATTGATGTGAAACTAATGCATTAGCAAATTCTAATTTAAAGGGTTTCATCCATTATATAGTGCTACACTATCCGAAATTTAGCATCCGATTATCCTGTACAGGTGGTGCATTTCTCAACCCCACAATCCAAAATTTTTGCCTGTGATTTTTTAATGTTTCATTCTTGCGCATGTTGTACCCTCATTGACGTGTCGTCTCCAAAAACATGCCACTTTGCGTAGATGAACTAAATCATTCGAGATTGCCATCCTGATTAAATTACCTTATTGTGCATGTGAATGCTATCTTTATGCTTAATCCTGAACTTTATACGTGAGTGCTGCGGATAAACATGATATCTGCTTGCTGTTTTATTCTAAAACCAACGAAATTCATTACCTCGGGTCATTCAATTCGTTCATTGTGTCTGTTTACAAGAAGTATTCAATTTGTTTTTACGTGTCATTTTGCATTTATTACATTTTTAACCAGATTTTGTAATTCTACGAAATGTGACTACAACTCAGCCCCTGTAGAATTGTAAAAGTTTAAAAGATTACTCTTCTGTCAAAAGTCTATTTTACAAACAAGTCTCAATTACAAAAAAGAAATGGTAACAAGAGTGCTTTTGCTTTGAACTAATATGATCTAAATAGAAGAGCCAGGGGTAAGAATCCAAGACAAGACAAAATCTCCGTAATTGCGACTACGAATTGTTGATAATTCTGCAAAGTCCGATGAGCCCTAAATTGTACACACACGACTTATAAGGAAAAAAGACCACATCTAGATTGCAGTGAAATATGTTTTAAATAAAGCAAAGGTAATTGCAATAATAAAGTTGCCCCATGTGTCATGATTGCTTGAAAAGTAACTTAGTCAGCTCAATAATTCAGAGCAAAAGTAAAAGAGAGTGAAGGTATCTCAAGCTGTATTTCAAAGTTGTCATTTGATGATCTTTATAACCGCAGTTCAGTTCTAAGTCTGTTGATAGTGTTGTAAACTTAAACTATGATAGCCAATTACTCGATAGCTCGTATTTACCTTTTCGATGCTTCTCTTCAAACAAAGGGACTATCAACCCTTATTTATATTGTTTGGAAACAGAGGCCCCCACGAAAGCTGTTGAAGTAAGCCGTCTATGATATTCTTGAGAGCATCAGCTCTCATAAGTCGTAATGATTGTCAACCTATTCTTTAATAATATTTATTAAATGTTCTTCAAATTTCTAACTAGACTAAGGACATGGACTGTCCTATTTATCTTGGAGAGCTGAAGACTATCACATGCCCTTGTTTCATACAAGACAATGATAAATATCGCTCATCATTAAATATCTCAATGTGAGGCATTTTCTCATAAGAGACAATGACATACATAGTTATCATTCTCCTATGAGACTCACTGCCTCACTCATGTTGTCTGGAAGTTGCTTCCCAGAAACATCATAACAGAAATCATGGGTTAGATGGAAATCCTGGAAATCTACAAATATTTCTCAACAGGATTCTCCAGATATTTTCAACAACACAATTATTCTCACAATCATAATTGTGTTTGTTATGATATCGCAACAAAAGCCGAGCCTTACCATTAGCAGAATTGCTTCTGTAAGTATGCTCATCGCGTTTACCTTAACTGGTAAAACTTCGAACCTTTGCCATCCCCCTACTTGGAATCTACTGATTGTATGCCTACCAGCTTTAGACTGAGAGTATTCTTTTGCAGAACAACGTGTATAGTTTGTTGAATTTTGTTGACAATTGAAATCAGTCTGCCTCTATCGAAGTTATTACATGTTTGAATCCTTGCTTTGAATGTGATTGCTTGAAAGTGTCGGGAATTGAATTAGTTGAAGTTAGCATGGAAGGGTGCATAATGTCTCCTTCGTCCAGCATGCCCCACATGACTAATCTTCTTATTTGAGACCCGAGAGGTAGCTTCATCGTTAGTGATATTTCTGACACGTAACTACTTCGAACCTCATCCCAATCGGGACTAACTAAAGGACGTTAATTTTTAGCCTCTAACAAATTATTTGCAACCCCGGGTATTGCATCCAGAAGAACTTGGGCTTATGTGGACCATACTGAAATCTCATATATTACGACAACCGTGCTAGGTAGACAGCTTCTGAGTAGCTGCACGTATTCCAGAGACGCCCGGCTACAATTGGGGGTGGTTGTTGGTTCTGCT
>PPLR02000061.1:0-19343 GCA_003706535.2 Teunomyces kruisii | reverse complement strand
CTCCCTCCCACCCCACCATGCCCGGTTATACGTCACCGGCGACCTGGGCTTTGCTCCAACCTTATTTCCAAACCTTGTTTCACGTTGCACCGCCAGCCAAGGTGTCCGCCCATTGCATTTTTCCTGCCCAGTCCACGGCGGTCCACAGTTTTTTTTTTTCTCCCGCGCCATTTAGTGTTCTTCCGCATACGGAACTGTTCGTCCCTCGCAAATTACGAAGTTATTACAAAGTTTTTACTGAACAGATCGGGCTTAGATTAGCGTACATTCACGGGGTTAGACGATATAATGTGTCGGCTGCTATTGGCCGGGCCATAAACGCAAAGATGCGACGGTGAAGGGCTGCTGCTGCTGCTGCTGCTGTTGCTTCTGCTTCTTTTACTGGCGCGCCTTCTTCAACCGCAACAACCGCAAGATCTCCACCAACTTGACGCTCCCCGTCAACAACTCCTCCTTAAAGTAAAACAAAAACGCAGCAGTGCTGATCGACTGCACAAGCTTGACGGCCAAGCCTCCATACAAACCCTCCAAGCCCTCCTCGCTCACTATCTTCTTGATCTCCTGGTACATCGACAACGGCTTGGCCGCGGCAGCCCCGGTGTCGCTGGCGCTGGCACTGGCACTGTCGCCGTCGGCACCGCCGCGGGCTTTTTTCTTGACGTGCATTCGCGCCTTCAACGTGATGTACGGATACGTCAACGACGTGGCCACCAACTTTCCAAGGGCGCCAATGAAAAACGCCTTGATCGCCGTGAACGACTTGGTGCCGTTGCGGGCCACAATCACATTCTTGATCTGCTCAAAGATCGTGTACTGGATGATGGGATTGATCACCAACACGAGCGCCGGCAACACCCCGGCAAATAACGTCCCGACACCATCCTGCTCGATGATATCCACAAGCGCCCGGAACGTCGATGCCGACACCTTGCCGTCTCCCTGCGACTTCTGCTGCGTCATCATCCGCGTGTTGGCCACCCAGAACGGATTCGAGCCCACACAGGTGATCGACCCGGCAATGGCCCCCGTCACGATCGACTGGAACGTCGACAACCCGCGGCGCGGCTTGCCGCCTAGCGCGTTGGCCTTCAAGAACACGTTGGACGTCAACTCGTAGAAGTAGTAGTAGATGAAGTTGGTCAACGTGATGCCGTACAACGCACTCTCCAACCCCAGGTACAACCCCAACACCCCCTTCTCGGCAATGATCTCGTGGGCGGCAACGTACGTTGACGACTGCGTGATCGACCGGACGATTTTCTCCTGGGTGGTTTCGCTGATGCTGGCCCTAGCGTTGGGGGCGGCGGTACCGGCTTCTGCACCCGCGGGTGCATCCTCGGCAGGAGCCTTCTTCTTGCGCAGCTTGGTCTGCGCCAACGTCGACAACGTCACCAACGGATAGGTGACCACCATCGACAAGGCGCCTCCGCCGGCGCCTGCAATTGCATGTGCTATTTCTTCTACGTCTCCCATAATGTTTGAGTAATGGTATAGTATAGTATTGTTTCGCTAAAACGGGGACCCTTGCAAAAGGACAAGAACGCGTATATATATCGAACGGTTTTCTCCAGATTTGAACCGTGGTACACTCGCAAATCACATGGTGGTTTTTCTAACGTGTCTGTGGGGTAGAAAAAACGATCGGCAGTTGGTGCGCACCACCCGAAATGGGTATGGACGAGCGGCCGCGCAGCCTGTTGCCCGATGCGGCAGTCTAGGATTACCACGAAAAAAAACCAGGCCACCACACGACCGAATCACTCGATCACTTCGGGGTCTGGTTGTCACACCAATTTTCAATTCATATTGTGATTTACCGTGTTCCATTCTACATATCCTCCACCATGTCTGTAGAAACCCGTAACGGGATCTTGATCAAGCTCGGATTGTTTGGCGCCTCCGCCATTGGCCTCTTCATGATAGGAAAAAGACACATTGCCTCCTACAAGGACGAAAGACACAAGCGAGAAACCGACGCCAGAACCGACTCGGAAACGCTGGAGTTCGGCATCACCGCCAGAAGACCGGGCTTCCCCACCAACAACCCAACCTTGGACTACGAGGGCAAGCGCGAGTCCAAGTACCAGGGCTCCGGCGTGGCATATGCCAGCAGAAGACCCGGCGACCGGTTGTCGATGTTTGCCATCTTTGACCGAAGCTGGGGCAAGGAACCAGAGGACGAAAGCCACTACTATGATCCTAAGAAGAAGGAAAAGTGAAGCGCGGGGGGTGGCTCTTATCCATCCATCTTCCCACCACCCATACTAACACACTCTTGTATATATTTAACTAATTAGGTCATTAAAGGCGATTTCATAAATCAAGTTGGACTTGATAAATTTATTGAGACACCATCCACACAAGAAGTTGTCCTGTAGCTCCTGGAGAATCATGATGACGTTCGACTTTACCTGATCGTCGCTGTTGAACAAGTTCAACAACAAGAGCTCGATGCCCTTGTTCTTGTCGAAGATGGTCAAGTTGCCTCCATGCACCGACGATGACTGCAAACTCGTCGACGAGTTGGGCGGAATCAAGTACGTCACCAAAAGGAAGATCTCCAACGACTTGCCGCTGATGAGGTACTTGAGGATATTGAACCAGATCTCGCGCTCGTTGACCTTATTGGTGTTAGTGGCGATGTTGTTGAGACTCTGGAGGTGGTACTGTAAGTCGATCATCAAGTTGAGTTCGTTGGAAAGGTTGGGAAGCAACAAGTTGTACACCAACTTACCCTCGTACAACAAGTCCTGGAACTTTTTCGACACCAGCTGGTAGCAAGACACTTCGAGTAACTTGTTGGTATCGCTGGCCCAGTAGTAGCCTATGCCGTCAAGAAGAAGAATCAACTCCTTGCTCTTGGGAGACATACTGCTGTTGAAATTCTTGGAACTCAACAAGATTCGAATGATTTCGTTGATGTGGCGCCGGAAGATTAGTTGGATGGTGGTCAAGTCATCATTGTAGTTGAACAACGATAACTGCAAGTTCGACAAAAACTTGGCATCTTCGGTAATGATCGAGTTCTTGATGTCCAACTTGGCTGTAGGGACGTTTTGCGGGTTCTGTGACGAGAGAAAGAACTCGTTAGAGTCCAAGTCGTACAACAAGTCCCATAACTTGTCGTTATTCTTGAAGAATGGGTTGATTGTACCAGCAATAAACGAATCACACTCTTCCAACAAGTCGATTTTCGACACATCCATCATGGGGAAGATGTTGTAGTTGGTTAGGAGGCCGCTCAAGATCCCACCACCCGTTATTATTTTCAACGTCAACAATATATGATCGATGATGTATCCTGACGACTGTTCGTAACTAAGAAAGATAATCTTCTTCCCCGTGAGAATGGCGTTGATTAAGATAATAATTGGAGGCGTTTGCAATCCATAGGTGGTCAATTCAGGATTGACAAGTTCGGTGCTCAATTTTGCACCCAAAATGTTGATGAGGTTGGGTCTGAAATTAAGGTCGGTCGGGTTCAAGTAATCGCCAATGGTATCAGGCAACCCCATCAACGGGATCTTGATGGGGATATTCATCAGGTTGAACTTGACAATGGAGTTGAAACTCAAGTCTTTTCTGATGTAGAGATCGTTGTTTATGATGTTGTGCTTGGCGATACCCAAGAGTTTATTCCGGAAGGTTTCGTCGTAGTATATCTTGTCGTTGATGGGTAAGTCCAATATGGAGGTGATCAAGAGTTTCTTGATGATGGAGACGGAAGTCGATGAGTTCAGGATCTTGAAGTTCTTGACGTTGACAGACGAAAAGAGCTGCTTTATGATTTCTAGGTCGTTGCTTTTAAAGTACATATCCAAGCAGATTAATAACAACGGTTTGAAGTTCTTGAAGAAGGTAAGCTTGGTTATGATCGATAATGACTTGATGATGTTCCCACGCTTCTGGCTGTCATCGGCCAAGTTGTTGACGATGGTATATAAATAGTAGGGCTCCAGTTCACAGGTTGCACGGTTGTACAAGTACTGGAACTCGCCGGTGGTGGTGTTTCTGAACAACAAGAAGAGGGTAAAGTCTTCCTCCCGCTTGTGAATCTGATCTGGCAACATCAATTCGGGCAAGAACAACAAGTTGTTTAACCCGGGAAGTTGTCCTGGGTACTGGCGGAGCAACGACGGACCCTTGTCCACATGAAACTCAGCCGTAAGAACGTATTCTATGTTGCGTGTCATGGTGTGGTAGTTGTTGCTTGCGGTTGGTTGTGAGAGATTTGGGATGTAATTTCACTACACTCGTCTAAATTGAGGCGACCATGCCTGCATGGGCGCGCACATAACTACGATATGACACGTCTACCAGAATATACTTGTGACAATATTGTACATTTTTCCATTACAGGACAAACAGATTAGACAGCTAGAGACAGACAGAGAAAGTTATAACCACTACAGGACTTAGTTGAAGTAGTCGAGCATTTCTTGGTCCAACTCCTCGACAGTCTTTTTGGTCTTTTTGGCAGCAGGCTTCTTCTTTGGTTGCTTGGCCTTAGCAGCAGCCGGTTGGCCAGCAGCAGCACCACCATTGGCAGCAGCCTTCTTCTTCTTTTGCAATTGTTGCTTGGCAGCGGCAACCTTGGGGTTGACTGGCTTGTTGGCAACAATTCTCGAGGTCAATGGCTTCTTGGAAGGGTCAACAATCAATTCCAACTTCAACTTGGACGAACCGCCGTCGATTGGAGCACCATTGTACTTTTCAACAGCCTTGGTTGCGTTCTTGTTGGATTTGAAAATAATGGTGGCAATACCCTTGAATTGACCCTTTTCGTTGTAGTTCAAAGAGATGTTTTGAACACCGCCAACTTGCGATTGGAAGAAATCCTAGATGTTAGTTATGAAAGTCCATCAAAAAAAAAAACAGTTTCACCACCTGTGGTGCTTAACTTGCAAAATACGCAATGAATGTGATGGAAGTAGAAGGGAAGGGAGACAGGGCAGAATCGGATGAAACTGCAGCATCGGTGCGGGTGGCTGGGGACTCACAACGTAGATATCTGAAAACTAATGCTCAATATGCCTCTTGTTATCACAAGCACGCCAATCTAATGGGTACTTGTGCACCACGACAATTAGTTAATAGACAGGGTACGTAACCCGGCGAATTCTCAGAGAAGAAAAGTTGCCGGTAGTCCAGGAATGAATTCTTATGGTAGTGACCAGCATTATCAGTAAGGATTCACCCATTAGCGGGATATCGCGTGTTTCGTGTATGTGATTCTTGGGAATCGGAAACACTCTGAGGATTGATAAGAGCATAGAAAAAAAAGTAGCAAGAGGAATATCCGTCGGTTCATCTAGTTCCAAGACTTGGAATGTGTGCAAGTCTTCAGAACAGACGTGGATTTGACTCTGCACACACGCTTTTTGCGTGTGTGGTTGCTTTTGTAGCTTCATGTCACTCAGAACCCTTTCGCTTCGTACAATACATCAAGCGTATTTTGCAGTCATGCTCCGCTCTAGCAGGAGCCCAGAGACCGAGGGGTGGGAGGCGTTACTTCTCCTCAGAGGGAAGAAAGAAACGAGAACCGAAACGGCTCGTTATAAACATACCTTAATATTGTCTTGCTTCAAGTCCTTTGGCAAATTGTGGACAACAACCTTGGTTGCGTAAGACAAGTCAACAGTAGGAGCAGCAGCAGCAGCAGTAACAGCAGCAACGATCTTGGCCTTTCTGGCAGCAAGACCGGTTTTCTTGAAAGTGGCAACGATTGGCTTTTTGTTGGAAGCGCCAACCTTCTTGCCGACCTTGGTTGGCTTGGTGCCGAACTTCTTACCCTTTCTGGAGGCAGAGATAATGTCGTCTAAGGATTTATCTAAAGAACCGGACATATTGAGAGTGTGGTGTGGTGTATAGAGTCTTTGGTGGAGATTAACGAAGAAGAGCAGCAGGTTGACGGTGGCTGATTTTTTTTTGTCTGCTGGCTGCCGCTGCTGCCAGTGGTGGCCAGGTGTTAGGATGGTGGGCAAAAAAAAGAGTGCGCATGCTGAAAAGTACGGCAAGAGTATGCTGATATTTACGCCTGCGGCACTGTCTGGGAATTCTGTTGTGGGTTTCCCCTCCCCCTCTCAAAAAGTGTTACCTGATGGAGCATAATTGGACACATCGGTCGATAATTATGTCGGGTACCCACATTTGGATCGCGTTTTATTCGTAGAGGCTAAACAGTACATAAACCCGTGTCCGAAGAAAAATGGGGGAACGATATAATAATTTGTTGAAACATTGCCAAAATTGGCAAAAAACAGAAATATAATAGATGCTTTCGGCAATTGGCCAGGGAGTGAAATATTATTCAAATCGACAATAAATCCACAAAAATACTAAAAGTCACTCCACCCACTTATACGAGTAATTTAGGCGTTTATGCGGCTGGTGGTGTGGTGTTATATTGTATTATGTTATGTTTCTACATGTAGGGCCATTATATGGGAAAAGGATCAGCGTGTCCCTAACCGTCAAGGTCACGAGAACATATGAAATCGCTCGGGATGATTGCGAGGGGGGGAAGTGCCGAAAACAACATTGTACGAAGTCAGAGATGGATCGAAAACGGTACCATTATACAGGGCCCTCCGTGACTCTGGTTGTGGTTTCCTAATTAGATAAGCGCAATTCATGACCCAGAAACTTTAAAAGTTGTAGTTGGCAACATGGGAGGGGACTAATGGGGGGATGGAGATAACAAGACTTTTCCGATTAAGGTTTGGCAATGTAACCGAGTAGCAATCTGTCAAAAACAATAGAAAGGGATTTCGGTACATCGTAACTTCCCACTTTACCCCCACGGAGCCGGAGATTAGCAACCACAGATTAGCAACCTCAGAACCAACCGACTCCAATCCACAGTCAGGAAGCCGTCTACTGGAGGTTATCGAGAAAAAATGCTTGGTCTGCATCGGTCCGAGGTTATTCCGAGAATATGCCAAACACCACTAGAAAGCACTGGGAAACAATGCAATATCTCCGTGTTATTATTGCTGTTACTCATGTAAGACCTATGGACCCCCTCGAACCACCCCTCTCGAAAGCTTAGTCAGTCCTATTCTTGTCACGCACCACTACTGTGGGGCTCCAACTGTGGCCCGGGGTTGCCTACCCGTCGGGAAATATTTCGTGCGGTGGTTCGGAATTGCAGACTGCAGATAAACCCGCTATCTCGATTGGCAACTGATAACTGTGTAAATTATGTATGGTACGGCACCAACCTATCGGCGCTGGGTGCAGTACGGTAAAAAATAGCCTTAAAAAAAACACACCTCCAACAACCTCTGATATTGGTACCAAGATACCAATTTCAAGTATATCAATAAAAGATTATATTTTTATCCTTCTTTTTTTTTACGGCACCATCCTACGTTATTCCCAAGTTTGGTCCTTTTAATACTAGCCAGCATCTATCACCTCCAGGACAGCGTCTCGATACTCGTATCCTCTGCCTGAGCTAACCGATTCCTAATCTCCGTCCCATCACAGGTTTTTTTTCCAAAAAAAAAAAAGAAATTGTCGACAACTTCCGTCCACCGACAACAGCTATTCACCCCCATATGAGATGTTCTTGTTGGGTTTAAACAATGCCGCTGGCATAACCAGCTCATACAACCTTTTGCACATCAAAATCAGTGTGTTCAAGTACATCAACAGCTTTTTTTACAAGAAGGATGACAGCACCACCGTCCAATCCCCGCTCTTTCCGTCGATCTCGAAATCGGCCATCATAAACCTCGGGAATAGCAAGTTCCAGTCGAGGAACCCGGTCAACTGTGCCGCCGACGACTTGGAGCTTAGTCTTGCCGGATCGAACGACCAGATCGAGTTTTTTTCCAACTTCATTAACCCCGCCGCCTCGAACTACCACCAACATAATGCTGGTGACAACTCCGTCTCCTCGAGTTTATCGTCCTCCAACATCTTACCAGGACAAAGTTTCAACTCCAACCAGTACCTCGGCACGAACCACAACGGGTTACCGGAGTTTGATGACTTTTATGAAGCACACGGATACCAGAGCTCGGGATACAACAACAACGTCGACTTCCAGTCCGACGTGTACTCCGGAACAGCAAACCACTCCACCGTCAACAGCCAACCCATTCCGCAAGTGTTTCCCCAGGTTAATTTAGATTTCTTCGAGTTTAACTCCAAGAACAACCTTTCGGTACATCCTAACCCCAGCTTGGCCCAGCAACATATGCAACGCCAAGTTCACCATATGCACCAACAAGCCCCCGAGGAAAACGTTCATTTCAACTCCAACGTGCCCGGTTTGAATGGAAACTCGCCTTACTTCAACGACTTTAGTGTCAAGAGCGTCAACTCCACCCACTCGCAACTCAACAAGTTTGACGAGTTGATTTCGAACTCGTCCATCTCCTCCAGCGAAAGCCACATTAGTCCGTTGGATGATGAGTTTTTCAAGAAGATTGCCAACAACTACACCCAACAAATGGAACAAAGGTTGAACAATTTTGACTTGGGCACGGCCAACAACCAGGCAGCCAGAAAGAGAAAAATGGTTGCACCCAAGACGCCTGGAAGTGTTTCGGGCTTGAAAAAGTGCAAGAAGGAAATCGTCATTACTCCAACTGAGTTTTGTGTTTCTACCACCCTTCAACCACAGCTCTCCTCGTCGATGGCAATCAAGCAGCCGATCAACTCTCGTAGAAGATCTTCGACTGCTATGTACAACAGCAAGGGGGAAGCCGTGTTTTCATGCACCCATTGTGATGCTACATTTAAAGTAAAAGGATACCTTACCCGTCACCTCAAGAAGCATTCCAGCGCCAAGGCATTCAAATGTCCATTTTTCCAGGCGCCATCGGAAGGTCAAGCCGGGACTAAGTGTCATCCATCAGGAGGATTTTCTCGTAGAGATACTTATAAAACCCACCTCAAGGCGTTGCACTTTATTTATCCACCCGGAACAAAGCTGAACGAGCGTAACACCACCAGTGGGCGTTGTGCTGGGTGTTTCCAATACTTTGAAAACAACTTCTCGTGGTTTGAAAAGCATATCGAGGCTGGAACCTGTAAAGGTACTGTCAACTACTTGGAAAAGGGAACCGACGAACCCAACGAAACTACTACTACAATCAAAGAAGAAAATGATGATGATGAGGATGATGAAAACAACGACAAAGAAATTCGTGTCAAGCGTGAATCCTTTGATGACAATGTTCCCAACGGAAATGACTTTGAAGACATGCACCAACAACACCGCTTTGTTCAACATGACCTTGTCGACTAAAGTAGCGCGCTGCTGTGTGCATACAACACTCAGTTAGTTGTCATTTGGAAACCGCATTAATGATAGATTTTTGTTGTTACTTTTTTGGTTATTAGTTTTAGTTCGTTTGGTTATTTTGTTGTGTTTTCTTTTTTATGGGTTTGGATAAACTGTATAGTTTTAGTTCTCTGGTAGTTTTCAAATGTGATAATATTTTGTGTATAAAGGTCCAAAGGTATTAATAAATTGACAAATTAAACCAATCGTAGGTAATGTATGACCCACACATATGAAACAAAGACTTAAAACATTGGTAGAACGGGAAATGTGTATCAAACAAACAATGATAGTTGGTCAATACAAGAGACGGAGGAACTAGGGACGGAACTATGGTGGCAACGGGATTGGCGCCTTATTTATACTTATTCTATGCCGCCGTGCCATGGAAGCAAGTCCTCCACGGTGGAACAATAATAATTTCTTTTAACAGCGAAACCGCCGTACGTTCCAGGAGCCTGGCGTGGCCGAACCTGCAAGGTTCCACTTGGCGGCACGGAGCGGCACAGCTGCCAACCAAGGCTATGCTGCTTGCCCTTAAACAGCAATAGTCCGCTTACTGTCAATGTGCGGCACCAGGGCATCTCTGACGGAGCGGCACCAAAAATACACCCAAAAAATCCCAAAACGACCAAGGTCTCGATTCCAGACGGCAAATGACCGGTTCAGTCCGTAACCGGCCGCACGTTCCGACACATGTTATGGTCAGTTATTGTGAGCATTTATACATCCTCAGGCACTTGTTTGGGTGGCATGCGGCACAAATGGGTGCGTATGCCTCGTGGACGTTTGGCCGCAGACGGCAAATCCGCACGAACAATAGGCCCACGGTTACACCTGCAAACAACCAAGGCTCAAAAAGCGCCGGCTTGGTATGGCATTCTGGCAAAGGCATCACTATGCCTAGGCGTTTGGTACTACGTTGCGTGAGATCATCGGCTTTAGGGCCGCTCATGTCGGGTTCTCTAGGCATTTGCGGCATTAAGTCCACTACAGCCGTTATGCACGATTCCTTTTTTTTTTTTAAAGGGTGCCATTTGCTATGCACTTTTTGCACCATGGCAAGTATTAACCGTATTAATCCGGAGTTGTATCCGAATTGCTGGTGGGTCCTCGGTTATTGACGGTACGGATGTTACAGGAACCAGTACCACAACTGTAACGTAACAAGCTCACTGCAACGTATTAATTTTTATACCGAAACAAAATATTTGTAGCATTTTTGCAATTAAACTGGGAAAATACTCTTCCCCCAACTACATTGCCATCGGAAACGGCAATTACTGGGGAATGTTTTTCCCAGTTCCAACACAAAGATTATCCCCTCTGCATCTCTCTGCTATACATGGAATTCTTACTGAAAACAGAGCGCAATTTACTCTACAGAAACCTTACTCCTATTCCAGAATCACACTGTCTGTTTCTGTTTTGGGATACTAGCATTATTTTTTTGTTCAAGGATAATTCTGTTTCTTTCCCAAATCACTCTGTTTCTTTGTCATTTTTGCCATCCCAACTGACAAAACTCACAATCCGCCTTTACTCTATGTAGACATGTACCTGTAAACGATCTCTCTCCGTCCTCATCACAACATTCTCAGCCAGCACATGTTTACGTTTGTTCTATTTTCGTCGGGTCGTGTCGCGCACACGAAAACTTGGAACATAAACAGACGACCAGCGCATCGTTAGGTAACGGGAACGAGACAGTCAGATTGCAGAACACACCGTCGCTGATCCACGTACAATATCATGTACGAAGAGAAATACGATGAGCGGAAGCCCGACAACTACCAGTCGGACTATCCCAACTCACACTACCTCGCCAACTTGAACAATCTCAATAAGACGAACCAAACGGTCCATTTGAATCGGCTCCCCACCCTAGGCGAAATCCTTGCCAACAAAACAAAGTCTCCCGTCGATCTCTTCACATTTTACCAGTTTATGCGTGATGTCGAGCACAAGGTTGACTACCTCGACTTCTGGTTCGATTTGATCAACCACTTAAACCTCTGTAAGCACTACATCAAGGGGTTGCGTGATTCCATCATCAGACAGTCCCAGTACACCGACATGGTACCGCCTTCCAAACTCAGAGACTCCGTACCACTCCTGGAGAAGTCCAAACACAAATCCTTGAGCTCGTCTATCTTGTTGGACTTGATCATCAACGATAATATCTTGGAAGACAACGATTCAAACAGATTGTCCCAGTTCTTGAGAGGTGACTTGAATTTGGACAATATAGACCCCAAATTGAGAGACTTGATCGATCAATACAACAATGAATACGACGAGAACCACAGGAAAAGCAGTCCCAACTTGTCGTCGCCAAGTTTGGGAGGACGCCATTCGGGCAGTTTCCCCGATTCTCCACGCATCATTTCCACCAACGAGAAACGGATCTCTTCCAACTCACGTCTTCTCTTGGACGATGAACATAATGATTCTTCCCATTCCTTTGTGGAAAACCAGCTAGATGTTGGCCAGGCAGAGAAGGCCATGAGTCCTTCCAAATACATCTCTTTACAGAGCGACCACTCACACAATCCCTTCACTACTCCAATCCCAAACGCATATGACGAAAGAAGAACTTCGCGGCTTAATCCTTCATTATTGGAACGACTTATCAAGGACTCGCCAGGATCGGCCAACAATTCATTCATTACAAGAGAAAATCTTAAAGAATCGTCACACAACCTATTGTTAAAGTACTTTGTCGATGATTCAGAAAAGAACTTGAACTTGCCCAACGAATTAAATGCATACATCATAAGAGCCATTGAAATGGAAGGCAGAGATGACCCAGACGTGTTCAACACTGTTAAGGTCTATGTTTTCAACAAGATCGAAAACGATCACTTACCCAAGTTTTTGAACTTCATGGCCATCAGAAACATTAATCATTCCAACCTTATCAGAATCATTTTGGGGTTCTTCTTTTTGTTTGCTGCTTTCTGGATAAGTTATATCTTTGTGTTTTTGGATTACCGCAAGGGTTTGCGGCCGGTAATCGTTGCCCCATACCTAATTGCTTTCTATTGTTTGGTCAGCTCCATCTACTTGATCGATCCAGTATTGGTGTGGATCGGACTCTCGGAAACGTTCTCCAAGGAAAATGGAGGAAGAAGCCGGTCCCTTATTAAGATCGAAGAAAATTTCATTTACAAGTTGTTGTTGAAGAGAAGTTTGTGGGTCTTGTTCTTGATCCTTTTGTTTACTGCCATCTTCACCATCTTGTTTAGTTTGGTTCCTGGCCATCGGTTATAGCATTAATTATCACTTACTTCAATTCTTAGGGGGTTTTTCACTTAATTTAATTATACTAGTGTATTAATAAAATAGTATTACGTATGCGAATTGCTATAGACAATCATCCGATAATATCTTTCTTATTATGGTAGGCAAGAAATCTCCGTCAGCACATCGTTTAGTTAGCTTCAGCCAAGAAAGCTTCTCTCTTTTCAGCAACTCTTTGTTGTCTTCTTTCACGAGCAGCTCTGTTTCTAGATCTTCTAGCTTCGGCTTCGTCCTTAAGGGCCTTTTCACGCAAAGCTTCAGCCTTGGCTTGGATAATGTGTTCAACCAAAGATCTCTTGTGCTTGAAGGTGTTACCCTTGGCGGACTTGTATAAGGAGTGGTATAAGTGTCTGTCGATCTTACCAGCATCTCTGTACTTAGCCAATAATCTTCTCAAGACTCTCAATCTTCTCATCCACAAAACTTGGGATGGCATACGGGCGTCCTTGGTACCCTTTCTCTTACCGTAACCCATGTGTCTACCAGCTCTCTTGGATTCAGCCAAAGCTCTGGCGTGGGATCTGGAGTGGACAGTGTCTGGCTTCTTGACAATGGTACCATTTCTGTATAACTTTCTAATGGCTTGACGGGAGTTAGCGTTAGCAATTTCGGTGGTTTCGTTAGGATCTAACCAGACCTTTCTCTTACCAACACCAACAACACTGGCAGCAAGTCTTTTTTGAGTTCTAAGATTAGCCCTGATTAGTTAGTATTATGTTCATGTCTATCACTTGGTGTGGTGTGGGATCAATCTCTTTCAACTCAAGGACGATGGGACTGGCTGCTTCAACCTTCTATTCAATGGAGATCAATGCTAAGGGACTTTGCCAGCTCATCTCCTTGGTATGATTGTGTTCCACGACCTCATGGACGTTACTTACATTTTGATTAATGATACTACTTCAAAAGAAGAAAGAAGAAGGAGAAATATTTAACTATGACTCTGTAAAAATTTTCCCAAGCCAAAATTTTTTTTGCGGTGCTGCTGTGGTGCGCATTTGGTGGAGACTAACGCCTGCGGTACGGGTGTGTTGCTCACAAGAGGGGAAATTTTCCAGGTAGTGTACATGATTAAAACCTGCAAAAAATACAATCATATCACATGACTGGATTTGAAACCAGGGTCGAGCCCTAATATATAGCATGTGACTTGAGGATTAAGTCAGCAATGACATAATCCAAGTTAAACATTTCCGGTCTACTAATCTCAAAAGCGATGAGCTGAAAAATCTCAACTCTGATTTCCCAGTAGTATCGATTGTTTACATATATATCATGGCAAAGTCGTTAAGATCGAAGTCTAAGTTGAGAGCCAAGTCCATAAAGAGAAAGGGCGAATTTGCCAATATCGTGGACACCAGAAATGACCGTTTGGCTACCAAGATGCAAGAAGAATTGATCAAGCAGAAGGCCGCTGTGGCTGCTAAAAAGGCACAAGAAGGAGCTGACGAACAACAAGAAGAAAAGGAAGAAGCCATGGATGTTGACCAAAAGAAGGTCAGCACCTCTGGTTGGAGAGATTCCAGAAAGCAAATATACAAGAAGACCAAGATCAAGAAGAAGGCTAACAAGAGCATGAAGTTTTAATTGAGCTAACATTGCATTGCTTATGCATTTATCATGCGTTACATTATGGTTGTTGTCATTACGTTTAGTTCTTTATTACTTTTTTTATCAAATCATTTTATCATTTCATTGTAATATAAGTTTTAAATATAGAAAATTCTTACTCACTTCTTCAACTTGTCCGTCAAGTATTGTTCGTATCCAATATCCTCCAATACTTCAGCCTTACCCAATACCTCCTCCTCCATGTTGTTCATGTACAGGCTCATTTCAACTTGCCATTTTGGATCGAAGACACCCAAGATTCTAATGGCCAACAAGGCGGCATTGGTACTGTTGTTGATTGCAACAGTAGCGACAGGAATTCCCCTTGGCATTTGAACAATAGAATGCAAGGAGTCAACTCCATCCAACGTACTACCTCTGACGGGGACACCGATAACAGGCAACGGAGTCATGGCTGCAACCATTCCTGGCAAATGAGCAGCACCCCCAGCACCAGCAATGATAGCTTTCAAGCCTCTCTTGGAAGCTTCGATAGCATATTGGGACATTCTATGTGGGGTTCTGTGTGCACTGACAATGGTTAATTCGAATGGAACACCAAACTGTTTTAAGATGTTGGCACCAAGAGCCATGACTGGCAAGTCAGAGTCAGAGCCCATTATTATACCGACCAAAGGCTTTTCCTTGACAGAAAGAGAAGCAGGAACGTCCTGTTGTTCACCCAAGATGTAAGCTAATCTATTTTCGCAATCTTCCATGGAGGAAGAAACGATGTTAATGTGGCCCATCTTTCTTTCTGGTCTCGTAGTCTTACCGTAAAGGTATACAGAAGCATGAGGGGTTTCAAGAGCACGACGACAAGCTTCAAGTTCTTGGTTTGCAACTTCGGCACCCAAAACATTCAACATAATAGCGTTGGTAGTAGTTGTAGAGAACAGGGTAAAGTCCTTTGGCATTGGCAAGCCTACAACTGCTCTCACGTGGGCCTCGAATTGGGTGGTAACACAAGCATCGATAGTGTAGTGACCGGAATTATGAGGTCTGGGAGCAACTTCATTGATCAACAACTCACCGTTGGCCAACAAGAACATTTCAACCCCAAAAATTCCACAGCCTGGGAACGACTTGATGGCGTTGGTCGCCAAAAGAGAAGCCTTCTTGGCCAAGGTATCGTTGATTCTAGCAGGAGCATAGACCAAGTGACAGATATTGTTTTGGTGGATGGTTTCAACCGTTGGATAAGCGTACACTTGTCCATCGATAGCTCTAACAACCATGACAGCCAACTCTTTGGTGAATGGGCACCATTTTTCGGCATACAAGGGTCTGTCCTTAAGGAATTCAAGAGCCTGCTTGATGTAGTCTTTGTTCTTGACAACAAAGTTTCCTCTACCATCGTAAGCCAACGTTCTCGACTTCAACATGAAGGGGAAGCCCAACTTGGCACCAATGTCTAATAAGCCGCCTTCCGAGTTGTCTTCAACAGCCAAGGATTCAGTAACACTGATACCGTGACTAATTAAGTGATTTTTCTGGAGATACTTATCCTGGATAAGTCTGATAGTACTAGGTAACGGGTAGACATCGATGTTTGGATACTTTTGTTGAACTCTTTCCAAGGCGTCAACATCGATATGTTCAATTTCGACAGTTAAGACGTCACACTTGGCAGCCAACTTTTCGATGGATTCGTACTCGGTGAAGGAACCGTCAATGTGTTCCCCGTTAGCGTTGATCTGTTTGGCAGGAGAGTTTGGGGCATCCAAGATGATGGTTTTGATGTTGAGTCTGCTGGCAGCTTCAACTATCATACGTCCCAATTGGCCGCCGCCCAAAATACCCACGGTTTTGTTGTCCATAGCTTGCTGTAGTAGTTGTAGTGGTTGTGGATGTAGTTAAAATCTCGAGCGTGGTACCAAGATAACAGCCGTGATAAATATTGCGATGAATTAATTTCCGGAGTCAATGACAATGTGCGCGCAATATTGACTCGCGATGGGATGTTGCAAAATACTGTATACAGATATAACATTACTTGCTACTAACAATTCTAACTAAAGTCATTAATGAATCCGTCGGAATATCCAAGGTTGCCCATTGCAAACTCCTGAGATTCCGTGGGAACTATAAAATCTGGATTTGGGTGGTTGAAATGCGGTTGGCCATACGCAGCTGCTGCAGATACAGGCGTAGGGATGTTGGGGTATATGGTGGCATTCGCCGTTGGAGCCAGCCCGTGGGGGTACACCGGTATCTGGGAATGTATTGGTTGTTGCGCTACGTTTGCAGACACTGGTGATTGATATGGATACTGATTGTAGGGAAGTTCAACCAGATGCTGCAGATGCTGCAGAATCACTGGTGGTTGATGGTTATAGTGCAGGAATTGCATGGGAACCTGCAGCCTATAATCGACAGGAGGTTTCTCCCACGTTTGCTCCAACTCAGGAGGATAACTGTTGAATTGAGGTTGGTCGACGAAAGTAGCACTCGAGGGAGGAGCAGATATCGTAGAGCTCACGCTTGGTCTCTTCAAAGGCATTTGAGGCACAAAGTCTCCACTTGCTAAGCGAGTTGGAGGTAGCACCAATTTTGACGTTGTCATGACCGCATCCTTAATATCCGAGACCTTGGCAAACTCCCATAAAATGATTGCTCTGATTTTAGACTTTGGTATCAAATGGTACTTATCATCTTGAATTCCATCCTTCTCAAACAATATTTGCTTTATGGTCATGCCCTTAAAGGCCAACCCTACTTCATTTGGATCTTTGTTGATCAAGCGATTGAGCATGAACTTCCAGAACTTGGGAAGAAACGAAACATTCTCGTTCAATTTACATTCTGGCTCGTTGAACTTCAATACTTCCTTTCCAAAGGAGTATATGCAAATGAAGGAGGAGTACTGTTCTGATGTAGATTGAGAGTTCAAGGAATAATTTGATTTGAACCCTTCGTCAATGGAATGGTTGACAGGCAAGTTGCTTGGGAACAATACCTTGACCATATTGTGAACTATTGGGAAATGGCTGCAGTTGCGGAAATCATTCAATCCGGGGAACCGAAGAGATATATTAACGTTGTCTTTAACTTTTAGTTTCTTGACTTCGTCATTGTTGTTCTGAATCGATAAGATGATTGGGTTTACCGAGTAAGAATCGTAAATGGACATGAAGAAGTTCTCAAACTTGAGATCCAAAAGTGGGCATGAGCTGTTAGTTGTATGCAGAAGGGAGGGTGGTGGATGCAGAAGATATCTGGCTCTTTGACGCTTGTTTTCCTCTGGCATAGAAGAAAGACTCTTCCTTTTTAAGCTAGGAGAAGCCTGGCCAACAGTCACGTATGTTGAGTCAAAGCCCAATGATTTATTGAGAGTGATCTTGGAAAAGATTTCTTCAAATCTTTTTATGTTTTTGATATGCTCCTCCTCTGTAGCAAATACGGGACCTTCATTAATCAACCTTATAATCTCGGTCTTTTGGCCCAAGTTCTTTATCACCTGAATATGACTAGAAACTTGTTTCCGAGTTCTGAACTTACCCGTTTTCGTTAAAATATAGTCTGAAATCAATTCATTTCTACCACAAGACCTGCCAGAGATCTTGATTTTGTTTAGCCCATTCTTGGGAATTATACTCAAGACTTCTTCAAATGCCTTTTCAACATCCCCAGACCATATGTCATCGTGTTGTTGCAATCTAGAGAGGCGTTGCTGGTCAAGGTCATCGCCTGTGTAGGGTTCTTGTTTGACAACAGTCATTTCACTCGAGGAAGAAGACTCCAAAAAGTCTTGTTGCGAGTAGTATTGCAGGGGGTTCTTTCTGGTTGCCGAGACGGGCTCGTCTGTGTCTTCGGAGGAGTCGTCAGCTAACTTTTTTTGGTTCAAAGTGCTAGGGGATATCGTGCCCAAAACTCTTCTTATTGGAGTTTTCTCTTCGTTCTTGACAAAATAGGAGTCGTCAAGAAAGGCACCGGTGCCCGTTGAGTCGGAAAAGTTTGTTGAAAGTGGCATTTCCTGTCTGACGAGCTTGGACGACTCGTGCACCTGGTAGAGTTGCTTGCCGTTCTGGTCAATAGCAATGTCGACAATCAAAGGAAGTTTTTTATTGTTTCCTTCCATGGACCGGATAGGAGTATGTGTAGGGGTTTGGGACATGATAAGGGCAAAAGGAGCGACTGTAGTTGGATAAAGTTAATGATGCAATAAAAATATTTTTGGCGTTAGGGAAAATGGCGTGGGTTGGAGACAGGGCGGGACACCAAAGTAAAAGTAAGAAGGTCTAGACTCTTAGATGTCGCTGGTTTGACAAAATCACAAACTGAAAGCGACTATCACTAGTATTAATACAGAGGGACTGAAAGAAAAGAAGGGCAATCTGGAGGGTTTTATTTATTCTGTCGGGTTTGTTTTTGTTTTTGGAGGGGCTTGGGTGGCCTCGTAACAAGATATTACACAAACCCGCCCTGAGACAATGTCACAAAAGATAAACTGTAAACTGGCCCTGATATTATGACGCACAATAAAAAAAATATATGCACAAGTTGCGCTTCTAACCGCGACCGAGATTTAGAGATTAGGTTACCGTAAGCCTAATGGGGACGGCTCGAGTAAAATAGAAGATGGTCGTGGCGCGTGTCTCGAGTACAGTGCATATTGCTTCCAGAGATGGTGTATTTCGAAGGTACCACCGTTTACCACAGCTTTGTAGCTGCCGACGTACCCCTTTCGCTTGTTTTTTTAATGCCAGTCAAAGATTTGCACAGTCCCAGACTGACACTAAAAATAATACCAATCGTGCAATGTAACTAATTTCGAGAAATAGTAACATCGTTGCCCAGGTTACCTACCATCCTCGACATCGATGGCCGAGCTCCGCGAGCTTAATGCTGTCCACGAATACCGATCGATGCTACAACAAAAAAAACCTCGACGTCATTCGAGATTTAAACTTTTGGTACGTAGTGAGACGTGAGGCCCAAACGCATTGTTTGTAGATCACCTATTGTCTTTTTTCTTAGAGTTAAGCTTTAATCCGACCACCATCAAGGTCACCCATACGGAGCCGTTCGATATCAACATCCGGGGTACACACCACCACCGCCAACAATCGGTGTCAAAACGAAACCTCTGCATATCGTGAAATATTTTTTTTTTCAACCTGACAATTTG
>PPLR02000060.1:0-22224 GCA_003706535.2 Teunomyces kruisii | reverse complement strand
AAGCTGTTCCAGAGGTTGGAGCCGGGGGTGTCGGGGTTGGGCAGGAGGCCGAGCGGCGGGAGGCGGCGGCCGCCGGGCGTGAACAACGGGGGCGTGATGCCGGGAAGCTTGCCGTTCTGGTGGTTGAGGCTGGCGAGGTTGGGCAAGTGGAGGTTTTTGTCGGAGTTGGTGGTGGAGGTGGTGGTGTTGTTGTTGTGGTGGTGGTTGTGCGCGGACAGGGCGGCGCCAGGAGCGCCCGGCGGCGGCACCGGGGCGGCGGCGCCCGCTTCGGGGTCCTTGGACGCAAAGGAGCGCTCGAACGGGTTGGGTTCCAAGTCGAACGACGTTCTCAGCTGCGGTGGTGTTAGTAACTTGGAGATGGCGGCGATGCAACGGTGACGTAATCACGCCGGTGGTGCTCGAGCGGGCGGCGGCGGGCAGCGCGGAGGGCGGCGTGGGTGTGGGCGTGGCGGTCCTGGTCGCGGTGGCCGGGGCCCGGCGCCAGGCGCACCGGCGGCACGCGGCCGTGGTGTACTTACTTCGGTGGACATTTCGTGGGACTGGTGGCGGGGGCCGTGATGGGTGGGTAGCACGCTGGGTTTGTATAGAAAAAATTTGTGACGGTGGTGGCTAGTGGGAATGATTACGTCAGAGGCGCACGGGACATACCAGGGCGATGCGCTTTGTCCGCGCCACGACCGGACGGTGCAGGCCTGCAGGCGCAGACTGCAGGCGTAGACGGTGATGCGCAGACGGTGATGCGTAGACGGCAGGCTGCACATGCCTGGAGTCGGTTGCTGTTTTGGGCGTGGTATACGGTTGTTGTTGTGTCTGTTTTGTAGTGTTTTGTGTCTGTGTCTGTATCTGTTCGTCTGTTCGTCTGTTCCTGCTACTTCCTTTAGTTGTCTGTTTACTGTCTGTTACTGTCTGTTACTGTCTGTTACTGTCTGTTACTGTCTGTTACTGTCTGTTTATCCTCCTATCTACATGGCCTGATCCTCTACCAGATCTGGCCCAGATCGCGCAGACAATGGCAGGCACGTCACGCCGCCACCCAATCACAACGCCTTCCCGTTCCGTCCTATTGTCCTTCTCCTCCCGCTATTGTCCTTCCCTCCCGCCATTGTCCTCCCTCCCGCTATTGTCTGCTCCACAGCAATCTAATCGGCCCTACACAACAATGGCGCCGTGGCCAATAGAATTAAACTCTCGCCTCGTCGTTATTTTCCTGCACAGCCCTAAACTAAAATCGTAAACCTACAGTCACGTGCTGTACGTCACCTGCCTATGCCCCAAGCTGCCCCACAATCTCATTAAGCTTGTCCTTCTGCTCCTTCTTGGTATCCTTGGCCAACTCGGGATTCTTCGAGACCTCCTCCTTCGCCTGCTCGCTCGCAGGCTTGCCCACCGGCTGCGCCTCCGGCAACTTCTGCTTGTCGACCTTGACGGCACCCGCGGCGCCCGCCGGCGCCGGCACTTGCGACTTGTCTCCTCCAACCAGCTTCCGCCACCCCGTCTTCAACGTCGCCGTCAAGTCGAACCGCGGGAACGGATGCGCCTCCGTGTTGAACACGTACTTGTCGAGAGGAACCTTGTTCGTGTCGTCAAACAACAAGTACAAGTACTTCAACGTCTCGGCAAACCAGAACGACTCGGTGTTGTCCTTAGCCTTGGGTGGCACCGTCGTCACGTCGTCCAAACAGGTGTACGTCACCTTGCCGTCCTTGTCAACCACCTTGGTGTGCTCGACAAAGCTCTGGAAGATCTCGTACCCGTACTCACGGTACTTGACGTCGCCGGTGAGACGGTACAAGATAAACAACGACTCGACGGTCTCGGGGCGCTGCAAGTTGTGTCTGTCCAACGGCTTGATCCGGAAGTCCTCCTTCTTGTTGGGGTCGTCGTTGAACACGACGATCTCGGGCGACAACCCCGTTTTCACGTCGTGGTACATGCGGTAGCACGTGTACGTCAACTCCTCGGCCAACCGAAAGTCGCTCTCCTTGTCCTGGTTCCAGTCGGGCAACTTCTTGGCCTCGGCATACGTCAAGCCCCCGGTGGCACCGAGCGCCAACAACCCGCCGTAGAAACACACCAAATGGTCCATCTTGGGCGAGAACGCGCCGCCGATCCCGCTCTCCAACTCGCCGATGTACGTCAACTTGCTGGGCTCGGACTTTCTCACCAAGTGCTTCTTGACGCCCTCGACGGACTCACGGTACATGTCCCAGTAGACGGGCTCCTGCTTGTTGGTCTGCAAGTACTGCTTCAACAAGTATTCGTAGTACGAGTCGCCGCGCGAGCCCAACCGGATCAAGTGGCCCTGGAACTTGCCGGTGTTGGGGTTGATGTAGATGGGGACAAGGCCGTCCTGGACCTTGTTGGCCTCGATGACCTCCATGACCTTCTCGGCGACGTTCCAGTGCAAGACCTCGCCCGTCAACTGGGCCAAGTACTTGAACTCCAACTGCAACGTGGCCACCTCTGCCGTGGAGGAGGCGCCGCCGTTGACGTGGTTCTGGACACCTTCGCCCGACTCCAAGTTGACGGACGCCCACGGGATGCCGGTGGTGCTCTTGAAGCCGCCCTCCAACGCGTTGGCCAAGTCGACGGCCTTGTCGAGGTAGACGTCGTCCTCGGTGAAGTGGAAGGCCGACAACAAGCCGCCCAACATGCGGATGGTGGTTTCGAACACGTTGACGTTGTAGTCGAAGCGGTAGTCGAGGTCGTCCTTGACCCACTGGCGGGCGCGTTTGAGTTCGGCGTGGGCGTCCATGAGGTGCAACGAGTCCAACGAGTCGACGATGAACCAGCCCAACGGCTTGGGGCCCATGTTTTCGCCTGTTCTCGAGATGGGCTTGTAGACGTCCTTGCCCCAGCCGTGGCGTTCGTAGTGGTGCCACGAGTCCAAAAAGACGTCCTTGACCTCCTGCTGGCGGGCGGCCCAATTGGAGCGGGGCGGTGTCGGGGACAAGTCAAACACGCCTGCCTGGGCAAAGTAGTATATCAAGTATAGCACGAGCGAGCCGGCGAACGCTTTGATCAACATGGCGGCTTTGGAGGAGCGGGAGTGGTGGTGGGCGGCGTTTGGCTTGTCTTTGTAGTATAGCGGCAAATTGGGCGAGGTGTTTCTGGCCCTCCACTTCTTGTTGATGTTTCCTATCGATAAGTTGCTTTGGTTGAACGAGAAACTCATTGAGTGGGCGGTGGAGAGTGGAGTTGGTGGTGGGAATGATTTTGTGAGGTGGGCGGGTCATGTGGCTGGGGTCAGGTGAGAGGGTCAGGTGATAAGCGACGTGGCGAGCGTACGGAGCGAGCGACGTTGCGAGCGCGTCCCGTGACTACAGCTCCACTGCAACTCCACTGCAACTACTACAACATGGACTGCAGGGGAGGAAGGTGCCGTAACACAACGAGCTGTGTGTGTGTGTGTGTGTGTGTGTGTGTGTGTGTGTTTCTGTCTGTCTGTATGTTTCTCTCTCTCTGTTTCTGTCCGTTTCTCTCTCTCGGTTTCTGTCTGTTTCTGTCTGTCTCTCTCTCGGTTTCTGTCTGTTTCTGTCTGTCTCTCTCTCGGTTTCTGTCTGTCTCTCCTGCACTACCAGACACCGACCAGCCCGCCCCGCCTGTCACCCGGCATCTCGGGCTCGCTGGCGCCCGGTGCTGGCCGCGGGCCCAGCTCGCACAGCCGGACCCAGGCCCGATCGGGCCACGGCCACTGCCCCTCGCCCGCCCGCACATTAAGCTTTCGTGGCCCCCAAAACGGTGCCCGTGGGACGCCGTGCCTGCGGTTACATAAGGACCCTCGCTCGGTAACCCGCGAAAAAAAATGTCGGTGGACAAAGCGCTGTGTGCACACCGGTTATTCCCGATTTTAACGCCGTTCCCGACCCACTCTGCTGCCACCACCACCACCACCACCAGCACGCCAGCGCCGCTTCCCACACGCCATGGATTCCTACAGCGAGCATGCCGACGGCGCGCCCGACTCGACGCCGTCGCCCGCGTCCGACTCCGCGCCCGGCGCCTACGACAAAAACGACACCAAGAAACCCAAGCTGACCCGCCGCTCGGTGGCCTGCAAGAGCTGCCACTCGCTCAAGGTCAAGTGCACGCCGTCGGACGCCGACAACCCGGCGGCGCCGTGTGTGCGCTGCCTCAACACCAACCGCAAGTGTGAGATCGACTTGAACCAGACGCGGAAGCGCCGCAAGAAGGCCGAGATCCTCGACGAGCGCAACAGCCACCAGCAGCAGAATCAACAACATCATCAACAGCTTCAGCAACAACAACAACAACATCATCATCATCAGACAGGCGCGTTGCCGCCGCCACTCCCCACCGAGCCCGCGGGCGCGTCGCCAGCACCGTCCGACAACGACGACACCGTGGCCCGGCTCAGGGCGCGGATCCGCAGCTTGGAGGCCAAGCTCGAGCAGTCCGCCACCGCCACGTCGTCGGCATCGTCGCACCGCAAGGAACACTCGCACGTGAGCTCGCTCGGCACGCCGTCGGACTTTGAGTCGCCGCCGTTCGTGTCGAAACGGGACTTGGAACGCGAGATCGCCATGCTCTGCGAGGTGCTGTCCAAGTTGCCCGAGCTCACCAACGAGCTCAAGGACGTCGCCGACCGCAGAACCCACCTCTTGAACGGCGGCAAGTCGCCCGACATGGTCACCCACAACATCATCTCGCTCAGCGAGGCCCGCCAACGCTTGGACCTCTACAAACAAAGCATCTACGCCGCCCACCCGCTCGTCGACGTCGGCGACCACACCGTCGAGGAGCTCCGCGACACCCAGCCGTACCTCTTGAACTCCATCATGTCCGTCACCAACGCCATCTACGACAACTCCGCCGACTTGGACAAGTCGTTGATCATCGACAACTTCACGTTGCAGGTGCTCACCATCGAGGTCATGGTCGTCGGCAAGAAGTCCGTCGAGTTGATCAAGAGCTTGCTCTTGTTGTGCCTCTGGTACAACACCCCCGAGTTGTTCCGCCAGCGCCGCTACCACCTCATCAACACCATCAGCGTCACCATGCTCCACGACTTGGGCATCATCGCCCGCCCCTCCTACACCTACAAGAACGACGACGGCACCGTGTACATGAACCCGGCCAGCGCCTCCGGGCCCACCATGGAGTACCGCAGCTTGATCCTCATCTTGTACTTCACCACCGTCAGCATCTGCTTGATCTTGCGCCGCACCATCTACGTCAAGTGGACCCCCTACGTCGAGGAATGCTGCCTCGCCCTCGAAAAGAGCACCGAGCCCCGCTGGACCAACTTGGCGCTCTTCTCGCGCCTCTCCAACCTCCTCGACAAGATCCACCACGTCATCCACTCGCCCGAGATCACAGAACGCCGGTCGTCGCTGTACATCGTCAACGAGTTCCAGAACCTGTTGAGCTTGTTGCGCCTCAAGATCCCCAACGACGACCTGCCGTTCTTGGCGTACTACTACTCGGTCGAGGCGTACTTGCACGAGCCCAGCTTGACCAACGTGTTTGCCAAGGAGGCCGAGGCCGTCCGCCTCACCGGCCACTCGGCCCGCGCCATCACCAGCTGCACCCTGTCGTGCTTGAACGCGTTGAGCTACTTCAACAAGCTCTCCACCGACCAGATCTCCAAGATCCCGCTCTTTTTCGCCCTGAGGGTCACCTACACCGCCGGCATGCTCTTGCGCCTCCGCTACTTTGTCCTCTCGTTGCCGTCCAACATCGAGAAGGACTTGGTGCCGCTGCTGGCGTTGATCGAGATCCAGAACACCAGCAAGCTCATCGACGAGGCGTCGGCGCGCCACCTGAGCAACTACTTCCTCAAGAAAACCCGCCTCGTGTTGCAGCTCTTCATCCAGACCTACGCCACCCAGGTGCTCGAGATGTTGAAGAACAACAACGGCGAGACCCCTGACAACTTCAAGCCCGTCAACGAGGTGTACAACTTGGCCCACTACTTTGTGCCGCGCAACTTTACCCGCCACGGACCCAGCGCCTCCGACGAGTCCTACAACTCGCCGGTGCCGTTGGACATCTTGTCGTACGCCGCCACGTACCGCCGCGAGAACGACCAGGGCAAGACGCCGCCCGAGGGCGCGTTTCCCACCATGGTCAGAGCGGTGTCGCCGCACGCCACGACGCCCTCCGCCGACATCTACCCCGTTCCCCGGCCGGCGTTGGTGCCCAACAGCTCGGGCCTCCGCAGTCTTCCTGTTCCCGGCAAGGAGCCTGGTGCTACGGACAGCGGGGCCACGGACGGTGCTAAGGATAACGGCATGGCCCTCGCGAGGAACGGCATGGTGCCTCCACCACTACAACAGCCACCACCGCCGCTACAACATCCGCAACAGCCGCAACAGCCGCAACAGCAACAGCCACAACATCTTCAACGCCTCCACCACCAGGCGCTCCGGCAACCGCTCCAGGCGCAGTCCCTCCAGCAGGCCCAGCGCCAGCCGGTTCCGGCCCCGCCGTACGTGCCGCACCAGCACCGCCACTCACACGTCTCGCACGGCGCCCGGGCACCGCCGCCGGTGTTTCCCAACGGCTTCGACAAGTCGATGAACAACTTTGCCAACCCCGACCAGCTCGAGTCGTCGTACTGGACGCTCAACGACGAGTTCTGGGCCGACTTGTTGAGCACGGACTCGGACCGCATCAACTTCTCCAGCGCCAACAACAACTTCAGCAACCCGGCGCCCAGCGAGGAGGTGTTTTTCATGAACTAGGCCAATTGTAATGTATGTACTAATAAGGATGAGTGATGAGTAAGAGTGAGAAGAGTAGAGAAGAGTGACGAACAGAGCAAGAAGAAGGCAAAGAAGCGTAACGAACAGAGCAAGAGTAGAGAAGAGTTGTTGATCAGTATGAGACTGTGAAGACCTGTGCTGTGCAGACATGTCATGGAGAATACAACGTCACAGAACGAGGAAGAAGAAGGAAAGAAGCAAACAATAAAGAGAAGAAGCAAAGAATAAGATGTAGAGTAATGAGTATTCACAGAAGGACTAGAGAAAAGACATTACCAGGGGCCAGCAAATGAGAATCATCACCCAGAACAGCACAGCAACAGTAACAGTAACACACGTCAACACCATAAAATAAACATCTAAACATCTAACGCTAAACATCTAAGCTAAACCACCTGATTCCCTGTACACCTGTAGTACTCTAGTATTCTGTAGTGTTCTGTGTAATTACTGAAAGCCCGCAAATCTGAACGCCCGCAAATCTGAACGCCCGCAAAAGACTGCAAAAGACTGCAAAAGACCACGCAGCAAAAATCTCAATTCTCACCAAACAACCATGAGAGGAATGGTGGACGCGCTCCGGGTGCTCGGCGGCATCCTATTGGCCAACAGCATGTTGTCGTGGTGGTTCACCGGCAGTCCCACCTGGGGCTACGACGGCCGGTGGCTCGAGCCACGCTACCTCGTCCACCGGGCGTGGCCCACGCCCGTCCGGCTCTCGGCGGCCGACCTCGGGCGCTACACGGGCCACAACCGCCGGCTTCCCATCTACGTGGCCATCAACGGCAGCGTCTACGACGTGACGCGGTCGCCACGCATCTACGGGCCCGGCGGCATGTACGGGGCGCTTGCGGGCCGCGACTGTGCCCGGGTGTTTGTCACCGGGTGTTTCCTGAAGCACGACGAGTACACCCACGACATGCGCGGGTTGGACACACACGAGGCCGCCACCGCGGTGGCCAACTGGCAACGGTTCTTTGCCAACCACCCGAAGTACTGGTTGGCGGGACACGTCGAGCTTGGTGCTGTCGACGGCGAGCCTCCGGCGCCGTGCGACCACGTCAAGTTTCCGTTTTAGTCTAGACGATAGACTGACTCGATGGGTAGACTGTTGAATGTTAGAAGATATAGCAAAGGGTTAGAGATCTAGATATTTCAATTCAAATGTTTCTGTATAGTTTCTATCGAGTATTCTTGTGATGTTATGAAATTATCAATAGTTGAACAATTTCTAGTCATAATACTGTTTCTTCCAGAGAAAGCTTAGAATATGTTTGAATAAAAGTGTGAAGGTTTGAGTTTCCACATATTTCTAGATTTCTAGATAATTTCCAGACATTCTTCTAGAGTTACACGGTGTAGAACAAGTTCTAGAATGTTTTCGTTTCTGGGAGGTTAATATAACTGACTGTTTGAAGGTTGTGTAGTTTCTAATGTTTTGTGCAAGTCTGAGTTTCTCCTCTAGAATAATTCAGGAATCGGTTCCAACATGTCAAGGTTCTACAAGGCTACTACAAGCGTTTCTAGAGTACATTCGTATAGTTCTCTGTATACATTGAGTTTCTAGAGTTCTATATTTTCTTGCCAAACTAGAAGAGTTTCTAGAATCTAGAATAGTTTCTAGTTTCGACAATATGATGGCTTTCCGTAGACTTTTCAAAAGATCTGGTCCGATATCTGTGTCTCTAGAATGGTTCTATATTAACTAAATTGTTGCAAATAGTCTCAGAATATTTCAAGAATGGGAAGTTTAGAATAGTTCTTGTATCTTCTGTTCTTCATCCCTTCTATTCCTTTTCTTCTTCTCTTGTTCTACATTGCTTTCTCTTCTTTTGCTGAATATTTCTGGAATAGTTGCAATCTTCTATAGAATATATTTCTAGATATTCCTTCTCTCCTTCTTTTACTTTCTCTTCCTTTCTCCTTTCTTCTCTACTTCTCTGCGTTCTCTGCCGCCACCAACCCCTGGCGGAACAACGCCAACAACTCGTCCGCATCCTCAAGCCCCACACTGATCCGGATCAACGTCTCGTCGATCCCCCACTGCGCCACCTCCGCAAGCTCGTGGTAATGGACCAAGATCGCGTACGGACACGCCAACGTGAAGTTGGTGCCCAACGACGGGCCCTTGGCAAGCTCGACGGTGTCAAAAAACGCTCTGGCAGCCGCGAGCGTGTGGAAGTTGAACGACAACAACCCGCCGTAGCCACCGTCAACAGCACGAATGGCATCGTAATGGACACGCGATGCGTTGGCGCTAGGATGGAACACCGTCCGGACCACACCACTCGACTGCAACAACTCCACCACCAACAACGCCGTCCGGTCGATCTTGGCCGACCGCACACCAAAGTCACGCGAGTTACGCTCCAAGTACAACGCATCCTCGGCCCAGAACAAGTCCTCGTAGTGGGCTCCAAAGTACTGTTTCAACCGGGCGTAGTAGGGCAGCAACGGATTGACCACGAGCGACCCGGCCAACACGTTCGAGTCGCCCGAAAACACCTTGGTCAACGACAGCGCCACCATATCGGCATACGGCAACACATGGATGTTCAAGAAGTTGCCGACGGTCTCATCCACCACCACCGCAAACCCGTGCTTGTCGGCTAGCGCCCGGATCCGCTTCAAGTCCGGAGTCTTTAGCAACGGATTCGACGGACACTCACAGAACAACGCCATGATGTCGTACTCGCCGGTGTCCAAGCGCTGCTCCAAGTCGTCCAACGCAGCATCGTCGCCCATGCCCAAGAAATGCATCCCGGGCCCCCACTTGTTGAGGATGTTGATGGTGTCGACGTACGGGAACCCGAAACACACCGACTTCTTCGCGTCGCCAGAAATGCTCAACATCGCCTGGTGCGCCCGGAAGATCGACGCCATCCCGCTGGGAAACAAGTACACGTCGGTCTCGCTCAAGTGCTTGCCGCGCTTCAGCTTCTCGATCTCCTCGTGTTGGTTGTGGGACTTGTCCACCTTGCCACAGATCCGTCTCCGCAACGCAATCTTGGCCTCGCGGGCAAACTTCAAGTCCAACACCCGGCCGAACTTCTGTTCGATGAACGTGTCGTTTTCCTTCTCCACTTCGTCGGTGGCAGAACTGACGGCCGAGACGTTCTGCTGGACCTGGTACTGTTCCTTCTTGAACAACTCGCGCAACACGTACTCGGCCATCCGCGACGAGATTCCCTCGCCAGCATGCTGCCAGTACTGCTTGGCTACCGCAAACGCGCTGGTGGGAAAGAACACCACGCCAATGGTCGCCTCCATGATAAACGAGCGCTCGTCGTCGGTGGCCGGCGGCGCCGTGCTCAACTGCAACACTCTCACCGCAAGCTTGGGGTCGCCGGAACGCGCCTTCATAAACTCCCGACAGCTCTTCGCCACCCGGTACGACGGAAACACCATCGCAGATTCGCCCTGGCGCCCGTACTTGGCCTCGAGCTCGCCACAGAGCTCCTTGATCACCGGATGGATGAAAAACCGTGGGTACCCGGACTTCATCTGGCTAACAACCCAGTCTTCGCCCTCTTCGTAGGCGACTACCGCCTTCCAGGTGGGGAGCGACACCGACACCGCGTGTGGGATGTCGGGAATCGGCACTCCAATAACTTGTTCGGACATTCTGTTGGATCTATTGCAGAAACTGGTTCTCCAACTTTCTTGACTCATATACAAAATCGGCCAGATCGGCTTATGTCAGCGATGGACGTTTCTTAGTCAGCCACATGACACAACATCACGAGAGATAACGGACTCGACAGAACTACTCCACTACAACATGTATACGCCCTCTTCCGAATATGTACATTATTAACTCATTAGGACTTAATGCAAGTGACAGATCCCTCCTGTAGACGTTTCAAGTCGTCGTTTGTCATGGGCTTGCTTCCATTGGAAACGGCCTTCGCTGCTGGAGCTGGGACTGCTGGAGCTGGAGCTGGAGCTGGAGCCGTGGCAGAGGCACCATTACGGTTGTGTGCCATGTGTGCTTGCACCAAGTGACCGGCGGCCAATGCTGAACAAAGAGAAAGCTCGGCGGCCAACACGATGGAAGCAACAATCCGGGCCAACTGTCTGGCATTTGCACCCGGTTCCGTGGGGTGTGGACCACGCACTCCCAACAACTCCAACATGGCACCCTGTGGCTCCAAAATCGTACCACCTCCGATAGTACCGACCTCGATGGAAGGCATCGACACCGAAATCTGCAAATCTCCGTTAGGAAGCTTGTTCATAAGCGTGATACAGTTGGACGACTCGACGTTCTGGGCAGGATCCTGGCCACACGCCAAAAACACAGCTGTAACCAAGTTAGCAGCATGGGCATTGAACCCACCAACGGCACCGGCCATGGCAGACCCAATCAAGTTCTTCGAAACATTCAATTCGACCAATGCATCCACATCGGACTTGAGAACTTTTCTAACCACATCTGGTGGAATTCTAGCTTCGGCAACAATGGACTTACCTCTACCTTCAATCCAATTGATAGCGGCAGACTTCTTGTCGGTACAGTAGTTACCAGAAACCGAAATCACCGACATGTCATCCCACCCACATTCTTCCACCATGTACTTGAGCGAATACTCAACACCCTTGGAGATCATATTCATACCCATAGCATCACCGGTAGTGGTTCTGAAACGGATAAACAATAAAGTACCAGCAATAGCGGTTTTGATATGTTGTAAACGAGCAAATCTCGATGTACTATTAAAGGCATTCTTGATTCTGGTTTGACCTTCGGGAGAGTCAAGCCAAATCTTGGCGGCACCAGCTCTTTTCAACGTTGGGAACGAAACACATGGACCTCTCGTCATACCATCTTGAGTTAACACAGTTTCAACACCTCCACCAGCGTTGATGGCCTTACAACCACGCATGGCAGAAGCAACCAAACAACCTTCGGTGGTTGCCATTGGAATATGGTAAGGAACGTCATCAATGATCAATGGACCAGCAACACCAACGGGTAAAGGAATGTAACCAACAACATTTTCACAACAAGCACCGAAAACACGGTCATAATCGTAATTGGCATATGGCAAACTCTTAGTATCCAAAATTGGAGCATTGGCAAGTTTGGAAATTGCCTTACGACGTACAACAACTGCTCTAGTGTTGTTTCCCAACTGTTTCTCCAAAGCATGCAAAGGCAATTTTGCAGAAACAACCAAAGAAGAAATTTCTTCGTTAGTCAAAGACTTAAGCTTACCTTCTTGCATAACCTTGATACATTCGTCTAATGGCAATGGCTCACCAGATACAGAAGCATCATCTTCGCTTGATGTGTCTTCGACTTCTTTGCTCTTGGTGTTAACTGGATCAGGCTTGGCCTTAGCGGCAGTAACCTTTGGTCTGGAAATTTCTTTTTCAATCAACTTGTTGGTAGCAGAAACTTGATAACGAGAAGCATTCAAAAAGTACGCGTTGGTACTGATGGAAATGGCAAAACCAAACAACAAAAACTTAGAAATCAAATTGTCTCTGATAGCAAAGGAAATCTTTTCCAAGATCAACAAAATGAAATCTTCAGATTGGACTAAAACACCCAATGGCATGTAAATTCTGGGTGTCAAAACAGTAGCAATAGTACCGTGTGCACCGATGGAGAGATTCTTTGCGGCGTTCTTCGACAAGTTTGGGGTGAAATTGAAGAGAGTGCTGGCATCTCCATCGGAAGTATAAAGCCATGAGCTGCCTAACCAGAAAGCGTGAACGGCAATGAAACCGAAAATCATTGCAACCTTGAAGGAAACAATGGATCCGTCCTCAGAATCAAAGATCTTGGACTTGGTGGCTTCAGTGGTGGAAGCTTGTTGTGCAACATTTTGGGCCACGAGAGAAGAGATTCCTTCTTCTTCCAATGCTTCCTTCAATTCTTCGGTACGACGAGCTCTGTTGATCTCAACCTTCAAAGCCAAAATAGCCGAGTAAAAGGTGTAAACCAACAACAAATCGAAGGTAAGAATAAAGGCACTCAAAAGACAGAAGTTAGTCAAACCAACCAATTGAGGAGCATAAGATGCAATAGCAAGCAAAGCACCAACGACAACTAAGTGGTCTCTTAACAAACTGACAGTATGAGCAGCGATAGCATCGGCAACGATGGTTTTGACGTCGATGGCAGATGTAGAGGCGGCAGAAATTGTAGCAGCAAGAGAAACCTTGTGCTTAAAACCAATGATGGCAACCAAGAATGGAATACCTTCGGAGATGCTGATCAATGGAACCTTGGTGCCCAAAAACTTGGTGGTGGTAACCAAAGCAAAAAGGAAAGCAAAAGTGGAAGAAGTGATGGTAGCAAAGGCGAGCCAGAAGTTGGAGCCAATTTGCTTCATGTCAATAAACACTTTGATAAGGGTGTACCACATGGCAATGTAAGCAACCGTGATCAAGATGATATCAAAGCTCTCGGCACCTTGAATCAAGTCTTTCAATTTGAAAAAGCCAGTGCGTAAGTATTCGTAGTACTTGGCGATTCTGTTGTTATGTCTTGCCTTCCAGGTGATTCCGTTCGAGGTAATTCTTTCAATTCTGTCCAAGGACTCGTCCAACCTGTCAGATTCAACAATCAAGAGTTTTTCATTAGGATAAACGCCGGCAAAAGTGTTGTCAATTTCTGGAACCTTGTCGGTGTGGAGTCTTCTAAATCTCAAGGGAGTAATGGATACACGAGTGGCGTCCGGGAATTGGGACACGTCTTCTATTTGGACCCATTTTTGGTAGTCATCCGACCCAGGCGGGTGGTAGTAGTTGATGCCCGAGTCTGAATTGTGCAAGTTTTCTGGGATGTATTCGTCAACCACCGACAAGTAGGCTATGGAGGCCAACAAGGCAGTGATGATGATGAAATGGATTGGCCTGTGTGCCGAGGTTCTGGCCAATCCACTCGTAGCCTTTGTAATCAAGCGTAGCATGTAACGAGCGTGTGTGACAGGGGTTTTGGATGCGGTCTAGTAGTGTACAGAGCCGCAAAAAAGATGGAAGGGTTCAGTGAGCTGAATATCTATCCAATAACCTGTGAAGTATGACGTCTAGCCCTTGCCAATTACGTACTTGCCAAATCTATTTGGGGCGACACGTTAATAGCGTCTATTTTTATACGACGGAAATTTTTTTTGCAGGTCTTCGTCGTTCCACCAGAAAAAATGAGTGCCCCAACCGTGTTAAGATTTCCTCCACAGTTAGGCGTGGGTGGACTGATGTGTGTATTGTTTGCAAAAGTTTCCGGGGGAAGGAGAATGGAATGCAACAATAGTTAGGGGTAACTGTCAGGGTTTGCTGTGGTTTATGTATTTGGTCCGTAAGTGAAGTCACAGCCTTTGTAGAGCCAATGTAAAGCCGTGACTTGGTTCGATACGACGAGGCGCTGTACGACGCGATGTTGTTGGTCCCGGGGGGGTTCTCCTCTTTTGTACGACACCGCTTACAAATCTTTATCGAACTCCACAACAATGTTGAGTTGGTGGTCAGTCTTCTTTCTCGGCTGCGGTCTCGTATACATACTACTGCTCTCTGTACTACTTGATTTGCAACTTTCGGGTGCATGCCACGCGTGTCTGATCCCCTACAATTTTTTACACTTTTTCGTTAATTTTCGTTAAATTTCTACATTTTTCTTACCTTTTTCTACGTTTGGCTGCAAAATTTTAAATACCATTATTATTATATAAAACTGCTAAACATTTACTTCAAGGAAACCAACTTGATGTCGAAAGTCAATTCGGAGTTGGCTGGGATACCTGGCAAAGCCTGGGATCCGTAACCCATCTTGGCTGGGATGATGACTCTTCTTTCACCACCAACAGCCATGCCTGCAACACCCAAGTCGAAACCCTTGATACATTCACCCTTACCCAAGGTAAACACGAATGGCTTACCGGAAGTGTTCTTGTCGAAGGTCTTACCGTTCTTCAACTTACCAATGTATCTGATACCGACCTTGTGGTTGGTCTTGGCTTGTTGACCGCTTCCAACCTTTCTGTCTTCGGTAACAACACCTCCCAACAAGGTCTTGGTGGCGTACTTCTTGTCCTTGGAAGCAGCTTCCTTAGCGGAATCCTTTTCCTTTTGGGCTTCTTCCTTCTTGGACTTGGCTTCTTCCTTCTTGGCCTTGGCCTTTTCCTTCTTGTCCTTCTTGGAGTCCTTCTTTTCAACTAAAGTAGAGCCGGTTGGACCTTGTTCCAATTCCTTGGTGAATTGAACAGACTTCTTTTCAGCGTCCTTCTTGGCCTTCTTGGATTCCTTTGGAGCAGCGTCTTCGGCACTTCTCTTCTTGGAGATTTCTTCCTCAACCAACTCTTGGATCTTGTTTTCGATGTCAGATTCGTCTTCCAAGTCGTCCAAGTCGTAACCATCACCGTGGACGATTTCATCTTCATCTGGAGACAAGTCGTATTCGTCAGAGTCGTATTCGTCATCTTCGGAATCTTCGTCGGCTGGGTGTTCGACGTAGTTACCGGTCAAGTGGATTGGGTAGGACCCAGTGACAACAAAGTAGACTTCTTCATCTGGGCTGATGGTCAAGTCGATGGTTTGTTGGAAAGCGACCTTTGGAGACAAGGTACACACAACGAATTCGGAAACACCTTCTTCATCGTCTTCATCTTCGTCAGAACCGTCGATGTCGAGGTCTTCTTCATCGGAGTCTTCTTCTTCTTCTTCGGCTTGCTTCTTAGCCTTCTTGGACTTCTTTGGTTCTTCTTCTTCTTCCTCTTCTTCTTCGTCATCTTCTTCGTCTAATTCATCTTCTTCATCATCTTCATCAAAGTCATCTTCTTCATCGTCAATGAAAGGGTTGGTTCTCTTCAACAATCTCAAAGTGGATGGCTCTTCCTTGTCATCGACAGCTTCTGGGTCAACAGCAGCCAAAGTCAATCTGATGGTGATTGGGTATTCATCTTCAATGGCAGGGACAGGTTGGAATGGCTTAAGAGCCAAGTTGTAAGTGGAAATAGGGATCAAACTAGCCATTTTTGAGGTTGTGATAGTGTTCTCTGTAGAATAAATGTAGGCCCACGATGAGATGAGATGCTAAATTTTTCAGAGCACGCGGCGTGTGTGCAGGAGCTTACATAAACTCCCACTAAATTGCCAGGGAACTTACGACTCAACTAGTGAAACTACATGAAATGGGTGCACTGAATAAAAACCTAGTTGAACTATACAAACAACTTACACCGTCGGGAAATCATAAACTAACAATATAATATTTTATTTATGTGTTAATTAATTAGAACTTCAATAAGTGTGGTCTGTCACCGTTCTTTAACGAGAAAGAAGCAGCCAAGTATTGTTTGAGTAATGGGGTTTTCTTGATTTCGGACAACAAAGAGGCGTCGACGGACTTTTGGTCAGCGATTCTTTCAGCCTTGATTTCCTTCTTTGGTTGAGCTTCGTTGAAAAGATCAGCTTCGGACTTCTTGGCGGATCTTGGGGTCTTTTCTCTGGCAAAGTATTCAACGTTGAATTTGGAAACATCAACACCGGCAACAGAGACCTTGGTGGAGGTGGCAATGACGTAACGAGCGTTGACTCTTCTCAATGGGACACCGTTGACTTTGAAAGGACCGGAGACCAACAAAGTGTTGTCTTCCAAGTTCTTAAGGTAAACAACTCTCTTACCTCTGAATCTACCGGCTAACAAAATCAAGACGGTACCTGGGACCAAGGAGGCACGCAACTTTTGTGGACGAGCGGCCTTTCTAGATTGCTTTGGGACTGGAACGTCTTCGGTTTGGTACCACTTTGGAGCCTAAAATTGTTAGTATTCAGTTTTTCGTGTAGAACGAATCCATCAAATCAGGAAAAACGCTTGTCTGCTTCGCTTCTGTTGCAAAGCCCGTTATCCTCTGGACCATGTTGCTGTAATGCTGTACATACTTGGCTCATTTTTGTATCTAGTTATTGGTGATATTTAATATAGATTAAAAATGAAAAGGTAAAAGTTGAAAAAATTTTTACCCACCTATTTTTCTGGTTGTGTCTGGAAGCAGTCACTGCGCGACCCTACGTTGGAGTGAAAAAAAAAGTGAAAAGATCAGGACCGCACTTCTCTGGGGTGCAGGCCGCGCACCAAATTTTTGTAGAACAGCAAGGGCTGGCAGAAAAAAGCAGTCACGGTCAGGTGACTTTGGTTGCTCGACCAGATTGGGTAAGGTGCAACACTCGACCACTATTGCCATGGTCATACTATGTTAAAACGATAAATATAATAATTCAAACTATAACTAATTGATAGGAATGTACCTGACGTTTACAGAAAGAGTACCTTCTCCAACCGTCAAATCAAGGTTTTCGGTTTGGTTAAGGACGTCAACCAATGGCAACTCGACGTGGCCGATTTCGACGCTCTTTCCAAACGTATGGTGTTCTCTGACCGAGAACGAAAGCACACCCGTAGTAGTAGACTTAAATGGCACAGATTCTGTCCATTTATACAAACCACTGCTCTTATCGACCTTGGTGGCTCTTGTTCTGTACAAGTCCTTGTTTTTGGTCGAGGTCGACAAGTTGGCTCTCACTTCCAACGGCGCAGAAGTGTTGTAGCCCGTAGCACTCAAGATAGTGATTCTTCCTGGAATTGCATCCGGTCCATGGATACTATTTACAAAACTCGAAGCATCGGTAGCTCCACTTGGAGTTCTCATATGTCCATGGTGTAACGGTCTTTGTGGTGGTGGCAAGAATTCGTTATGAATATTGGGCACAGCATTGACACTTGGAGGTTGGCCAGATCTCAAACTATGCAAGTCACTGGTGTAAAGTGAAGCCTTTCCGTCTTGTTGAAGAGAATCTCTACCATTCTTGGTAGGACTTGGAGGAGCACTGCTAGTAAACGAATCTCCTTCCAGCATCTCTTCCTTAACCAGGGGCGATGCCAAGTCCTCAGGAGCTTCCTTAGCCTTCTTGGGCTTTCTCAGTCTGCCGAAGCCCTTAAGGAAAGATGCACCCCGAGTGACTTGGTCAGTTGCAAGTCCAACACCGCCGCCGACAACATTACTGGCAACACCTACACCGCCTCCAACAACGTTAGTTGCGACACCAACACCACCCCCAACAAGGTCACCAGCGACACCAGCAACTCTGCCTAAGTCAATCGATAATCCGCTTCCGGAATTTAATTTAGGTCTGATGTATTCTGGCTTAAAAGTGGCCTTCAAGTCAACAGTACCCTGTGTATCCAACTTAACCTTGAAGGGACTAGCATTGAATGGTTCAATTGCAGTCAAATCCAACAAAGCACGTCCCAATAACTCGTCACTGTGGGTTAAGTCCCAATTGTACACCTCGATCATCAAGATTTGTCTGGATCTCGATAACATTGGGAATTCTGCTCTTTCGTTCCAAACTGGGGATAATGTCTTCTTTTTCTTGTCAGTCTTATAGACTTCAATACCATCAAGCTTGACAATAACAAATGGATCAGACTTACCGTTGCTATCTGCCGATTCCAAGTCCTCGGCGCCGATAATATCCAAGAGTACATTTCCGACATCTAAGATGGTATCAAACGGATGCAATTTGACGGTGGATGGAATAAATTCCAATTGAACTTTGACACTGTTTCTGTCGTCAATACTCAAAGTTATTGGCTTACTATGACCCTTCTTCAAAATTTCAAGTGTATCAAAAATCTTCTCGGCCACAATTTGCTTTTCTTTTACAACATCCACTTTGTCTGCTATTCTAAGGATTAACTTGGAGTTTGGCAAGTCCCTGATAAAACCTTCACCGATAGAAGAAGTGCGGAGGTGTTTACCGTCAGACTTTGAAGAAATACCGGAAGGATATGCATGATCATCAAATAATGTGTGAACATACACGTCACCCTTGGAGAAATTTCCACTTAGGAGATGAACGGCCAACGAACCTGCTCTGTATTGAATAGCTTTTTCCAAAGGCAATTGAATTTTCTCAGGTGGCGGAACGTCATCTTCGTTAACTTCGACCCATTCGTACTCTTTTGGCTTTTCGCTAAAGAGCTTTTCATCTTCTTCCTTCTTCTTATCCTCTTCGATTTGCTTCTTCTTCAAGTCTTCCAAAACTTCATCCTTGTGCAGAATTTCAGAAATAGTGTAGACTGGAATGTTTGGGAAAAAGGAAACAGAGTACGTCAAGGAACCATGTTTCTTACCATTCAACAATATTGGTTGTTCAATCAATTCTTCCGAGCCATCATAGGCCAAGAAGTGACCATGTTCATCCTTCTTCAAGAAATCTTGAACATTGATGGCAGCAGTACCCAAAGTTCTGTCATTTTGCTCTGCTTCTTCATCCATAAATTCTAGCAAAAAATGTTGATTTGCGTTAGCAATGGAAAACCCGTAGATGGAGTTGAAGACTGGTTCGAGAGTATTTGCGATGGTGGGTGTTCTGGCTCTAACCTTTCCGTTTAATAACACTCTGACATATGGATCAATGACACCAACCGATTCCAAGTTCTTAAGACCAGTTGCAGACCGTAAATGAATTCTAATACCACCAATTGGTGCAGAATAGTAGGATTTAATAGTCGAATTGTCTTCCATTTCCAAGGCCTTCCAACTAGCAGAAATTCTGAATTTGGAGTAAGGAGCATTGGGTTTCACAGGAGGACATTTAATCCACTGGTTGTTTCTCGAACTTTCAAACACAAGATCTTGCAAGTTTGCATCCAACTTACCGACAATGTTGTTTTCAACAGCATCCTTGACCAAGACCTGAATTCTTGTTTCAGATTGTTGGGTAATCAAGGATTCGAAGGCAACTTCCCAAGTTGGGTCATTAGTTTGTTTCAAGATACGGGATGTCTTGGCCAATTCGCCATTAACATAAATTTCGGCATATGGGTTCAATAAACCAATCACAGAATCAGAAATATCCAAATGTCTAGCCTCATGTAAATTCAACTTCATGATACCAACTTCTGAATCTGTAACTGCTTCCTTGGTACCATCATCCAAAACAATAGGGGCAATTTGTGGGTAGTAATCGATATCAAACTCAATTTTACCAACAGTCTTGCCTCTGTCACTAAGGTTTTTAACGACACCTTTTTGGTTCTTCTTTTGCAATAATTCAGCCAAGGGAAATTCAACAGATCCAACCAATTGGTCATCTGCTTTGTCTTTCAAGAGATGGAAAACGTTCAAGTTTAAGTGGTTGCCTTCCAATTGATTAATCAATAAGTACTTGGTTTCCAAAAACACAGGATCATTGATCAGATCCTTCACCTTTGTTCTATCGTCAATGTCGGCATTGTTAGATATCTTCAATTGCACGTATGGGTTGATACTGTTTGGAGGGGTAGGGTTTCCTGTCTTCAAACTGATACACTTCTTAACGGTAACAGCAATAACACCGATAGAGTCATTTGATTGTTGAGCCATAATTTCTTCAACATCAATGTCCAAAGAGTTTGGAGCATAGAGCATGGGTCTCAAATTGGAGTGGATCAATCCATTAACAAACGAAGACAAACCAGGGATAAACGACATGATATCAAGACCAAAAGTGTCACCACCGACAGGCTTCAATCCGTAGTCAATGATTGGAGGTCCCAAGAACTGAACAGAAACTGTCTTGACATGGGGGAAGTTTTGAGACAATTTCAATTTGATGTTCATTCTTCCTGTGAAGGACATATTTTCAACCAAGATCGGTAACGACTTGGAGATGAAGGCCTTACCCACAGTAACTCCCAAAGCAACCTTGGGACTAATTCTCTTCTTGATTTCGTTTTTAGTCATGTTGTCGGTGTCGTTTGGGGTAAACGAGAATGCCCAGTCCATCTCTATGTGGTCATGGCCCTTCTTCGTGTAGGATTTGATCGAGTCAACTCTTGGGGCTTTGGATCCTAAGGTGAACTCATCCAATGACAAACCTTCAATACCGAACCCTGGAGCCTGATCCTTCAAGACCTCATTTGCTTGAAACATGACTGTTTCCGATAAGGCAGGCATGTAGATGACCCAGAACTTTGCCAAAAAGGAGTTGAGCCATTCCATGGTTTCCAATTCGTTTTCCAATCTGTTGCTGGCGTGGACTCTGGTCATGTCGTCTCTGATATCTCTGTTGAATCTTCTGAATTCCAATCTGTAGACCGAGCTGGTGCACAATAACACGAGCACTAACGAAAGGATACCGCCTCCCCATCTGGCCACAAACCAGGAGAAGAAACAGGTTCCTACCATGAGCGAGGTGTTCCAGTACCAGTCCCCGTAGAAATGGTCGGTGACGTACGCTTCAATCTTTTTGACGATGTCCAATGCCTGTTTTTTGTCATGGAACGAGTCCAGTTCCCACGACCCCACATTGGCCCACGAGAAGGTGGAGTTTTCTCTTATACTGACCTTGTGTTTCTTGGGGCTATTTTTCTTGACGTGATCAGAGCCATCTACTGGAGCCGACCTGTTTTGGAGGTTGTCATTGACCTCTTTGTTGTGGTCCTTGACGTCAGCGATGTTGGTGGCCTTCCCCTTCAGGGCGCCGTTCTCCTGGTCAATGTTAGTCGTGCTGTGCTGTGATTCGGTCGTGCTGGACGATTGACGTACTTTACTCATGGCTGATGGATAAAAACAAGGTTGTTGTTTGAGCAATGACGATGAAGGAGCCGGTGAATTTCATGTGTGGGTGTAGTTGCAGATTGCAGGTTAGGCGCGACGGCGTTGCGGGTTAGCCCGCGGTATGGCTAACAAATTCAGGGGAGAAATCCCACTTTCGCGGCGGAAACAATAACGTCAGCGAAGGAAAGAATTAGGTGTAGAACTACAGGGAGGTTGCTAAGGGGGCTCAGCACCCTGGTGGTGTCAGCTACAGCGGCCCAATTAGTCAAAACGGAGCTACACAACACCATGACACGTAATTCCCGTTTGGGACGATGACAGCTTGCATGTCGGAGACGCGCTAAAATCCAGATCGTTTTTCTTCTATGAGGCAATGGAACTTTAATTAGCCTATGAATGGAATTAGATCTCAATTATAAACACCCGATCCTGCTGGCTATTGTCTGTTTGTTTTGTTCGGAAACTTAGGTGTGGTGGTGTGTATTGCTTCCAAAGTATATCTTTTCAAGAAATATCAGGTGTTTGTTTTGGTTTTAGTAATTTGGATGTCTGGTTATTTCTTCTATTTTATGGTAAATTGCATAAAAATGCACAATTTCTCCAAATATTTTAATTTCCAATTTTGTTAGGGTGAAACTAAAAATATAATCCACTTGGCTGTTCACTCAATAAAGTACCGTAGATTCTGACACATTCTTATCTTACTACTGTGACGATATAATTTCAAAATTTCTATTGCGGCTGTTGTCTAAGACCTACACCTCTAATACTTTAATTAATTTTGATTTCTAATGCTATTTACCATCGAAATTTAAACTTGTTCCAAAACAACATCCTTGAAGCCAGAAGAAACCTTCTTGCCCTTTTCGTCAGAGCCAGCTTCACCGTGCAAGGTCAACAAAGCACCCAAGTCGAACTTTGGTTGCTTCAACAACTTAACCTTT